>JAHWFP010190308.1:0-17930 GCA_023313725.1 Lithobius niger | reverse complement strand
TTCATTGGTTCGGTCTCTAGGTGAGAGCAAAAGTTTTAGCCCATTTGACTTTCCGTGTCAAGAATATTGTAGTTGTATTAAAATAGCCTGCGAAAGGCCCTAGGCCTTGTCCATACCTACGTTTTAAGCTATAGTACTTGAAAATCGGTTCAGTGGTTCGATCTCCAGGTCGGAGCAAAGAGTCCCAACAACAACAACAACAAGAAGAACAACAAGACAACAAGAAGAAGAACAACAACAACAAGAAATGACCATGCTGTGGACACCTAACGGTTCAATTGTTGTCATTAAAATTTGTTATACGGTGAAATAGTTATGACACGACCCCAAATACCGAATTTCGTTGGTCTATGTCAATTTTGGGCGAAACTATAGAAGTTCAAAGTTTGACGTTTAACACGGAAGTTCATGCTGAGGCTTACATAAGGACCGCTGCCGCGGTCCTTGATATGCCTTGTCGTCAAAATGGCTTGAATTAATTAAACTCCGGCGGCACCGATTTGAATAGTATCACACATAATCGAATGTCGATATTTTGCAACTTCGAGACGTTATTTTTGCTTTTCAAAAGACGAACAATGATTTTAAAATTACAAAACTTGCCGCTTTTATTATTACGTGGAACGTAAACAGTTCCTACTTCCTTCAGTCATTGCCCAAACTGACAAAGTCGCCATTTAAATATTACGATTTCTCTTCTTCCAAAGCTGTTACAAAACCAATGCTTAAGGCCCCAGTTACGCAAGCGTTTTGTGGCGAGTTTGTGGCATAAAAATCGGTGGAAGGTCAGGTAAAAACCATGGGAACGATTGGGCTTTCACACATAGTGGCACGCTACTGTGTCTGTTTGTAGAACGCCCCAAATCGCCTGCAAGCGCTCCATACTCGGCAGTTTCAGCGTTACGTTGAGACTTCAGTGCCACGCAACCTGTTGAGTGATCGGTTGGCTCCTTAATCTAAGTATACCTGAGCTGGCTTTGTTTGCGACGTCTGCTCTCGAATGGGGTCGGAAGCGTGGTGAAAAGGCCAAATTGTGCGTTTGTTGTCTGATAGGTGCCGTCGATTCAGACGCGCTAGTGGTGTCATTTTTGCAGCCATTACCACGCTTTTTGTGGTCCTTCTGTAACCGCCCTTAGGTCTTCCGTGCTTCTCTTCTGGGGCGGCATATTTTATTATTATTATATCTCTAAATAATTTAGAGATATTGCTAAATGATTTAAAGATATGGAGATATTTGGAGATATCTGTAAATTATTTACAGACATCTCTAAATGATTTAGACATATCGATAAATTATTTAGAGAGGTCTCTAAATAATTGCTGATATATATGTCTCATTCATTGTTTTTAAATAAAATGGCTTGATACCTATCTGATGAACTATTAATAAAACGAATATGTTAGATAAAACTATGGATGAGAAGTATATTATAACATCCTTGGATATAACTTTTAAACTATCAACCGAATATTTATGCATAATTCAAAAAGTGGGTTAACCATTGAGAATGGCGAGTGATCAGCTCTTTAAACAATTTCGAGAGTGGTTTTATATTGAATGATGTCATAGATGTCTGTCCCCTGGTTTTATTGTTCTTGAACTTAATAAAACTGATAATAATACTGATAATTCGTTGCAACCATTTTACCTTTACTGAACAAATATTTTTCTTGCGTTGCTTAATGCATGGCTCCATTGAAAAAAAAAGGCTATCAAGAAAATTTAGAATAAACGGAATTTTCCAAGGACTTTTACGCTTCCTTGGCTCGTTCTTGGGGCGGTAAATACCCCCTGCTTCTTCCACCCCGTTATTTACGCCACTGGATGTTAAAAACTAAAATCGGGAGTTGGGTCTTCAAAATGCCCCACATACAACAAACTAAACTCTGCAAAGTAAACTGTATAGTGCATAAAATTAGCAATCCATAGTAGATGTGATCCACATGACATGTGGGGTGGGCCATTGTCATGGAAAGAATAGTGCCTAACCTTCTCCATCGTCTTTCTTCACATCATAAGTCACGAGAACGGATATCATCAGGAAGCGACATCATCTAAGATTACATCCTCCGCACCATAGCTGCTGTCATGAGCTACTTACTTCCATCTGTCTTGTAATATTCTTTCCCTCCTGTCACGAGATGCCTAGTTTCTCCCTAAGTTTACTGAGCTTAATATCATACATTTTAATATGTTCAGTTAACAGTCTGTTTTAATCAAATGAACACTAAGGAATGTTTCACATTAACTTTCAGATTGTTTTAAAAATGCCGAATAGAGAACCGTCTCAACCCGATCAAGATCGAAGTCTACCAGAAAAAATATTTAGACTACTAGTAAGATAATGTAATACTAGCTTGACAAGTAAGCAAGCTCACTACATGATGACAATCATGAGCTTTTGTTGGTGATATACGTGCTCTTACGATTGTGCCAGATGTTACGAGCAATTACAATGCGATTCTGGAAGATAATTTCGTACTAATTATTTTGCAGCACGTTATACTACCTTCCTATTACAGAGACGCCAATATAGCAGCAACACGATCTTTCACATAGATTACACAAGACTTCGTACATACCACAAGTGCAGTAAAAACTTTTAAGTCATTTTTTGTTTTATTTCGGAGTGATTATGCGTGTGCTGTAGTTTGTGTGTGGCATAAAAAGCTGATCAATTTACAATAAAATTTGAATAATAAGTACTTACCCTTCTGATGCTGTCTTTATTTGGATTTTTCCTTTTTATTCTAGTCTGTTGAGAAACTATGGTAATATTACAAATTCAAAAGTATGCGTTTGATCCTAATATCACATCACTTCAGCCCAGGTATTCGTCGAACACCTGTATATATCTAATATCACCCATTTTCGGCTGAATATTTGTTTGGAAGATTGCCTGAGTGAATGGTTAGGACTCGATTGGTGTGATGGCTAGAAACTGCTGATGTGTTCTCCGTTGCGCAGAGCAGTCTCTTTTGGTAAGAGTCTACCTTGGATCGCTTGTTGACACCTAATTCGGACATTCAAGTTGCTGCCGCTCAATGACAACATTTATCTACCATCTTCTTTGATCTAGGGAAGGCCTTTAACACTAACTAGTGGTAGGCCATCTTCAATAACTACCATAAGTATATTTCATGAGATAGCTTCCCTCATTTGTAGTAATTTTCTCGTCAAACCGGATTTTCGGTTAGTGGTACGCACTTAACAATAATTACAACATTTTGTGACCTTACCCTCAGGCAACTGTGTACTCCCAAGGATGTGTTTTTAGAGTGAATGCCCTTGTAGTAGCAATTCATGGCTGGGATCAGAGAGTCTCCATTACGTGTTTGTGGATGACTTCGTTTCTGTGTTAATCCAGCAACGTGGCTTCATGCAAAAGGCAGCTACAGTTTCCTATTGACATAGTACATGATTGGGATCCAGCCCGTGGTGTTTAATTCTCACTAATTAAGATATTCTGTGTCTATGTTTGTTACCGCCCCGGATTGCATCTGTACCTGACTCTACTTTCGGGGATTGCAGTTTCACTTGCTGAGGCTCTTTTTCCATGCAAATATTTGGATGCCACGTATACTTGGGTTTCACACTTAAATCAGTTTTAGTACATTCAACCAGCATTAAATGCCTTAAGTGCTTTGACTGTAATAACATAGAAGTAACATTGCAGTAACCAATTCCTATCAGGACCATAACCAACTCGAGTGTGGATATGACTTTTTTATTGCTTTTTTTTTTACTGTGGCCCTCATCCTATCGAAATTACACAGTAGGTTTATTACATAATATTCTATCAGCAGCATTTCACTCAAGATTTTGGATAAGTGTGCATCATTAGGGGCTCAATATTTGGGATTTGGTTAATATCTCTGTCATGTTTGGATGCCCGGACCACTGCACTGTGACTTACATTGGGGCTAATGACCTAGCTGTCGATGCGCCATTAAGCCTCAATCCCCAATACCTTTACCATATGCCGTCAACCAGTGAATTATTTCCAAATATATCACTGGAGATGTCACCAATGAATTAAGTTAACAGCCTAGCTTTGTCACTTGCTACTCTTGTCGTAACTTCAAAATATAACACAAAAAACTCTTTAAGTTTGTTATCAATCATCAGGTGAAGCGCCAGGGTGATGAACTGCCTTGAGACTTTTCTTGTATTTATGGCCACCCTTATTGGAAGGTACCATTTCTTAAATTAAATTGCTCGCCTTTGGCAGCGCCATGAGCATGAGATGTATGCATTAAGTTGAGCCATCAGTAGCACTTGACCGTTTTCAAGGTGGCAATACATAGCATAAACACCTTTGATTCACGGAATCGTACTGTTCAGTAATCGTGCATATCCTAGTGGCATTACTAGACTGAGGCAAAAAGGAAACCCTAGGGTGGTTCCCATGCAACGCCAGGATATTAGCAATGCATGTGCTAACACAGATTTCCATGCTACTTTTTAGGTAACTGACTTGCTGGTTTTGGTTGCTAAGGCTAAGTCCATACTTCAAGATGAGCTTGAAGCGAGTATCTTGCAATCAGCAGGAAAGGGGATGATATATTGGAAGCAGCTTCAATTCTTTGGCATATGTCCTAAATCTTGGACAATTCCGCTGAAAGATTGTAGGCATGAATGACAAGAGAACAAAAAACTACTTTGTTACTGTTTTGCATCTGCTTGCTTTATGCCGCTTTGGAGGGCAGAATTTAAGAGGCCAACAACTAAGATCTTGGTGTCAGAGACTTAAATAACTACAATGATAGCTGGTGCTGGGAAATTCACAGAATGTCGCTTTCCTCATCCGATTAATATCTCCATTTCAAACTGATTCGATATCCCAGGCTAATGACAGAATAGTAAACATCGCCTCCATACATGAAGGGGTAGTTTCTTCACTGTGAACTATATTTTAACTGAAAATGAAACCTTAAATATTCGTTCAAAACATGGCTCCCAGAAGCCAGATAAAAGAATGCAGTACCAAAAATTGCTTTAGCTGGATCCTGCTGGAGGAAATTACAGTGCTACCAGTCCCCGTAGCTGATTTGGTTGGGCTGTACCACTTTTAATATGCTTCTTATGGCCCTGCTTACATCACCACCATCACTCTGAACACTTGTAAAAGGCGCCATCACACCCTGAGATACAACTCCTTCGTGTTTGGGCAAAAACAAAGCGGACCGAGAGGAAGGCGAATGCAACTCCACAGATAAATCATGAGTCCTGAGGCCACCTTATGCAACGTGGATCAGGCCGCCAAGGTTAATCCTATTAGCCAAGTTAATCGCACCGAATAATACTTTGGACGTTAAATGAAAACTTTAAGATTGCTACCGCTAATAGGATTAACCTTGGCGGCCTGATCCACGTTGCATAAGATGGCCTCAGGACTCGTGATTTATCTGTGGAGTCGCATTCGCGTTCCTCTCGGTCCGCTTTGTTTTTGCCCAAACACGAAGGAGTTGTATCTCAGGGTGGGATGGCGCCTTTTAGAAGTGTTCAGAGTGATGGTGGTGATGTAAGCAGGGCCATAAGAAGCATATTAAAAGTGGTACAGCCCAACCAAATCAGCTACGGGGACTGGTAGCGCTGTAATTTCCTCCAGCAGGATCCAGCTAAAGCAATTTTTGGTACTGCATTCTCTTATCTGGCTTCTGGGAGCCATGTTTTGAACGAATATTTAAGGTTTCATTTTCAGTTAAAATATAGTTCACAGTGAAGAAACTACCCCTTCATGTATGGAGGCGATGTTTACTATTCTGTCATTAGCCTGGGATATCGAATCAGTTTGAAATGGAGATATTAATCGGATGAGGAGAGCGACATTCTGTGAATTTCCCAGCACCAGCTATTATTGTAGTTATTTAAGTCTCTGACACCAAGATCTTAGTTGTTGGCCTCTTAAATTCTGCCCTCCAAAGCGGCATAAAGCAAGCAGATGCAAAACAATAACAAAATAGTTTTTTGTTCTCTTGTCATTCATGCCTACAATCTTTCAGCGGAATTGTCCAAGATTTAGGACATATGCCAAAGAATTGAAGCTGCTTCCAATATATCATCCCCTTTCCTGCTGATTGCAAGATACTCGCTTCAAGCTCATCTTGAAGTATGGACTTAGCCTTAGCAACCAAAACCAGCAAGTCAGTTACCTAAAAAGTAGCATGGAAATCTGTGTTAGCACATGCATTGCTAATATCCTGGCGTTGCATGGGAACCACCCTAGGGTTTCCTTTTTGCCTCAGTCTAGTAATGCCACTAGGATATGCACGATTACTGAACAGTACGATTCCGTGAATCAAAGGTGTTTATGCTATGTATTGCCACCTTGAAAACGGTCAAGTGCTACTGATGGCTCAACTTAATTCATACATCTCATGCTCATGGCGCTGCCAAAGGCGAGCAATTTAATTTAAGAAATGGTACCTCCCAATAAGGGTGGCCATAAATACAAGAAAAGTCTCAAAGCAGTTCATCACCCTGGCGCGTCACCTGATGATTGATAACAAACTTAAAGAGTTTTTTGTGTTATATTTTGAAGTTACGACAAGAGTAGTAAGTGACAAAGCTAGGCTGTTAACTTAATTCATTGGTGACATCTCCAGTGATATATCTGGAAATAATTCACTGGTTGACGGCATATGGTAAAGGTATTGGGGATTGAGGCTTAATGGCGCATCGACAACTAGGTCATTAGCCCCAATGTAAGTCACAGTGCAGTGGTCCGGGTATCCAAACATGACAGAGATATTAACCAAATCCCAAATATTGAGCCCCTAATGATGCACACTTATCCAAAATCTTGAGTGAAACTCTGCTGATAGAATATTATGTAATAAACCTGCTATGTAATTTCGATAGGATGAGGGCCACAGTAAATAAAGCAATAAAAAACTCATATCCACACTCGAGTTGGTTATGGTGCTGGTAGGAATTGGTTACTGCAATGTTACTTCTATGTTATTATAGTCAACGCACTTAAGGCATTTAATGCTGGTTGAATGTACTAAAACTGATTTAAGTGTGAAACCCAAGTAGACGTGGCATCCAAATATTTGCATGGAAAAAGAGCCTCAGCAAGTGAAACTGCAGTCCCCGAAAGTAGAGTCAGGTACGGATGCAATCCGGGGCGGTAACAAACATAGACACAGAATATCTTAATTAGTGAGAATTAAACACCACGGGCTGGATCCCAATCATGTACTATGTCAATAGGAAACTGTAGCTGCCTTTTGCATGAACCCACTTTGGTGGATTGACACAGAAACCAAGTCATCCACAAACACATAATGGAGACCCTCTGATCCCAGCCGTGAATTGCTACTACAAGGGCATTCACTCTAAAAACACATCCTTGGGAGTACAGAGTTGACTGAGGGTATGGTGACAAAATGTAGTAATCATTGTAAGTGCCTACCACTAACCGAAAATCCGGTTTGACAAGAAAATTACCACAAACGAGGGAAGCTATCTCATAAAACATGCTTATGGTCGTTACTGAAGATGGCGTACCATTAGTTAGTATCACAGGCCTTGCCTAGATCAAAGAAGATGGTAGATAAATGTTGTCATTGAGCGGCAGCAACTTGAATATCCTAATGAGGCGTCAACAAGCGATCCAAGGTAGACTCTTACCAAAAGAGATTGCTCTGCGCAACGGAGAACACATCAGCAGTTTCCAGCCATCACACCAATCGAGTCCTAACCATTCACTAAGGCAATCTTCCAAACAAATATTCAGCCAAAAATGGGTGATGTTAGATATATACAGGTGTTCGACGAATACCTGGGCTGAAGTGATGTGATATTAGGATCAAACGCATACTTTTGAATTTGTATTATTACAATAGTTTCTCAACAGACAAGAATAAAAAGGAAAAATCCAAATAAAGACAGCATCAGAAGGGTAAGTACTTATTATGCTAATTTTATTGTAAATTGCTCAGCTTTTTATGCCACAAACAAACTACAGCACACGCATAATCACTCCGAAATAAAACAAAAAATGACTTAAAAGTTTTTACTGCGCTTGTGGTATGTACGAAGTCTTGTGTAATCTATGTGAAAGATCGTGTTGCTGCTATATTGGCGTCTCTGTAATAGGAAGGTAGTATAACGTGCTGCAAAATAATTAGTACGAAATTATCTTCCAGAATCGCATTGTAATTGCTCGTAACATCTGGCACAATCGTAAGAGCACGTATATCACCAACAAAAGCTCATGATTGTCATCATGTAGTGAGCTTGCTTACTTGTCAAGCTAGTATTACATTATCTTACTAGTAGTCTAAATATTTTTTCTGGTAGACTTGGATCTTGATCGGGTTGAGACGGTTCTCTATTCGGCATTTTTAAAACAATCTGAAAGTTAATGTGAAACATTCCTTAGTGTTCATTTGATTAAAACAGACTGTTAACTGAACATATTAAAATGTATGATATTAAGCTCAGTAAACTTAGGGAGAAACTAGGCATCTCGTGACAGGAGGGAAAGAATATTACAAGACAGATGGAAGTAAGTAGCTCATGACAGCAGCTATGGTGCGGACGATGTAATCTTAGATGATGTCGCTTTCTGATAATAACCGTTCTCGTGACTTATGATGTGAAGAAAGACGATGGAGAAGGTTAGGCACTATTCTTTCCATGACAATGGCCCACCCCACATGTCATGTGGATCACATCTACTATGGATTGCTAATTTTATGCACTATACAGTTTACTTTGCAGAGTTTAGTTTGTTGTATGTGGGGCATTTCGAAGACCCAACTCCCGATTTTAGTTTTTAACATCCAGTGGCGTAAATAACGGGGTGGAAGGAGCAGGGGGTATTTACCGCCCCAAGAACGAGCCAAGGAAGCGTAAAGGTCCTTGGAAAATTCCGTTTATTCGAAATTTTCTTGAAAGCCTTTTTTTTCAATGGAGCCATGCATTAAGCAACGCAAGAAAAATATTTGTTCAGTTAAGGTAAAATGGTTGCAACAAATTTTCAGTATTACCAAAGTTCAAGAACAATAAAACCAGGGGACAGACATCTGTGACACCATTCAATATAAAACCACTCTCGAAATTCTTTAACGAGCTGATCACTCGCCATTCTCAATGGTTAACCCACTTTTTGAATTATGCATAAATATTCGGTTGATAGTTTAAAAGTTATATCCAAGGATGTTATAATACACTTCTCGTCCAATGTTTTATCTAACATATTCGTTTTATTAATTGTTCATCAGATAGGTATCAAGCCATTTTATTTAAAAACAATGAATGAGACACATATATCAGCAATTATTTAGAGACATCTCTAAATAATTTATCGATATGTCTAAATTATTTAGAGATGTCTCTAAATCATTTACAGATATCTCCAAATATCTCCATATCTTCATTTAGCAATATCTCCAAATTATTTAGTAATAGCTCTAAATCATTCAGAGAGATCTCCAAATTATTTAGAGATATAATAATAATAAAATATTCCGCACAGAAGGACCACAAAAAGCGTGGCAATGGCAAGCAAAAACGATTCCACTAGCGCATCTGAATCGACGGCACCTTTCAGACAACAAACGCATACTTTGGCCTTTTCACCACGCTTCCGACCCCATTCGAGAACAGACGTCGCAAACAAAGCCAGCTCGGTTATACTTAGATTAACGAGCCAACCGATCACTCAATAGGTTGTGTGGCACTGAAGTCGCAACGTGACGTCGTCAGTGCCAAGTATGGGGCGCTTGCAGGCGATTTGGGGCGTTCTGCCAACAGACACAGTAGCGCTCCACTATGTGTGAAAGCCCCAGTGCGTTCCTATGGTTTTTACCTGACCTGCCACCGATTGCGATTTTTTTGCTGCAAAATCCCCCAAAAAAAAAAAAAAAAAACGCTTGCCTAACCGGGGCCTTAAGCATTGGTTTTGAAACAGCTTTGGAAGAAGAGAAATCGTAATATTTAAATAGCGACTTTGGGCAATGACTGAAAGAAGTAAGAATTGTTTACGTTACACGTAATATTTAAAAGCGGTAAAAGCGGCAAGTTTTGTAATTTTAAAATCATTGTTCGTATTTTGAAAAGCAAAAATAACGTCTCGAAGTTGCAAAATATCGACGTTCGATTATGTGTGATACTATTCAAATCGGTGCCGCCGGAGTTTAATTAATTCAAGCCATTTTGGCGACATGGCATGTATTATACGATTTGAAGAATATATTATACGATTTGCACGGCAAAGAAGTAATTTAGCAGGGCAAAATAAACAGATGCATCAATTCCGGCGCTTGTTTGTCGATGCAAAATAATGTCTTTAATTTAAAGTGTATCTTCCACTATTGGATATCTATTGTTTCGTTTTTTAGAGCAGTAGTGGCACGGACACTTCCAAAAGGTACCGGTTTCTTAGCAGGATTGCCACGTAATAGTTTGAAGAAAAAAAAAGCAACCGACCAGCCATATAAAGCGCTTGGGGCAGGGGACCAGGAAATTACCCCAACAAGCTAAATATAAAACAAATCATACAATTTTGACAAAATTTATCAATTTTTTTTACATTAGGCTAACGGTTATTTTCTAGCCCTACACTGGGAAGAAAAATTTCTATTCGTTTATTATTAACTAAGGAAACTTTAATTAACGCATAATGGGTGAAGATATCGGTGGGGGTTTTCTTCAAATAGTTTGGTCCATCCCTCTTTCCAGTTAGGGAGCCTGGGAAAGCGCTGTGATCTCCTCCAGCAGGCTCTGAGATGGAGCCACGGAACCTAATTCATTTTAGAATATTTTGAGACCATTTATGCCGTCTGTTGGGTACTCACTATACTTGGCAGTTCAAACAAACCAACATAAAAAATGCGCCCCCTCAAAAACGAAAAAGGAGTTTTCCGTGCAGCACCCCATAACCCTACCCCCCCCCGCCGCCCCAGGATGAGCCAGCAAGAGATTTCATAGAAACAATTTGAAATGATAAAGAGAAAAACGAAAAGAGAAAAAATGCTTTTAAAAACTCGAAAAAAATTGTTTTTGTTGAAAAAGAAAGCATTAAAGAGCACATGTGGCAACCCTGTTTCTTAAGTAAACTCATTTTTTTTAGTTAAAGAATATGTTTCCTCAGTAAAAGCTACAATTTATAGGGGTAAATTCTTGATAAAAGAATTAGGCAAAAAACCGTGAAAAAATAACAATAAACAACCATTTGCGCACGAGTGGTGAGGGGGTGCTGGAAAAAATATACACGTAAAATAGTTCATGAATAATAGTCCACAGAAAATGAAAATCCCACGGAAGAAAAGTCACCCGGAAAATAAATCTTCATTAATTCAAATATTTGAGCCAAGCATTCAAGTTCCAGACCTTCAGCAAACCATATGAAGCTTATTGGGAATCGAATCAGAGCTACTACACTCCGATTAAGCCTAGCGTTTCGTTCATTCCGCTGTTGGCTCATTTCCGCGTCACAATATAAATTTCAAAATTAAGAATAATATTTTTTCTAAACTCTGGTGTAGACCGTAAGCATAAGAAAACATTTTTCGTCAATTACCAAATTATGGCAAATTAAGACTTTTTTTTTCTATTTGAACTTAAAGTTTTAGGCAATTTATTTTCACACGTGCGAAATATCGGAAGTGATAAGCAATTCAAATTCTCTCAAGGCGATTTTTATCCATCCCCCCTCCAATTTTCCGTTGTGGCCACGATTCCCTTTACTTTTTTGTTTTCATAGTTTGATTTTTTCATAACTTTCCCATTAAAACGTCGCCATTTTAAAAACATAATCCCCCCCCTCCCAAGCTTGGCCCAGCTGAAAATTGTTTCTTTTGCGTAGGAAAACATAAACAACCTGTGAATTTTTGCATTCGTTCCTCGCAATACTGCTTTTCCCTGGAGTTTTTTTGGTTGCTAGTAGCCGCCAGCTGCGTAACCGGACTGTGCATGTGCAGGCACATCCATCACTATAAAAGTGCGTCAGCGCGAAAGGCAAGCATTATTTTTCCTCTCAGTATTGTCAGGCGGTGACTCAAGAGGGGAGGTACGGTGGGTGTGGTTATGTATGTTTTTCTAGGCAAAAGAAACAATTTTCAGCCGGCACTGGCTGGTTGGCTGGTAAAATTATGCTTCTTGTTCCCTCTGGAAAATATACATAACCTGTGAATTTTTGCGTTCACAGACACACCTCATAGTTAGGTAGCGGGTACTGCCTTGACAGGCATCCTAGGGTAACGAGCTGGTCTCCTCCAAAAAGTTAACAATACTTGGCACTTTATTCAGAAAAACAGGCATAGCAGTTTGGATGTCTTTCGCAGGATGTAGTGGCCCTGAAAAGGGCCGTGTTGTTAGATATGAGCGTCTTGCTTCCGTCTTGAGGGCGGAATTGCTTCCATTTCTGAAGGCTTAAGTGAGTTGGACGACTCATCTGGCTGCTTCGATTGGGCCCAGACGATGTAGTCCATTGGCTTGCTTTATCGTCTGTCTGAAGTAGTGGGACGTGAAGACTGAAGTGCTTCGCTGTGATGTTGCTGTCAGGATGGTAGGCACTGGGATGAAGTTGTGAAATGCCCATGACGTGGAGATTGCCCTCAATTCATATGCCGTCACTCTGATGTTGTTGTCAGTGAATTGATTTTTTACTCTTCGTATGCGCTTAGGATGACGTCTTTGATGCAGTGCGCGATCGTGCCTGCTAAAGTCACACCAAAGCCTCTGGTGAAGGGTATGAAAAGTTGACTATTGCCTTTGTTGCTTTCAATATTGCCAGTTCTGGCAATGTAGTAACGGAGAGACCTTACTGGACAGAGCAGACGTTCAGGTCAGTCGCCCGTGATCTTGGATAAGGCCGGGATGATGATTGGTTTGGTTGGTTAGCAAGGTCTTTGAGTTTTGGCTCGAAAATCGATTCTTGATGCAAGGGAGACCAAGGAGTATCAGGAGCGTACACACAAAAGGTTGGATAAGCAGATAGGACTTGTACATTGCTACATCTCATGCTTGCTGCTAATGTTACCAGGAATACCGTCTTGGGGGTGAGGATTTTAACCCTTTCTGCCCATGCCGAACTAGATGCTTTTTTTTTAATAGTTAGGTCAGTCGTGGGATTCGAAGCGGCATTCACTTGGTTTGTAGACGAGGACGCTAACCACTGGGCTGTTGCTGGTCACTTGGGGTCGCCGGGGACCCCTCACAAAGCTAGCATCGCACGTTGTGACTTAGTTTTTTGCCATTCCATAGCCGGGAACCATTGGGCAGTAAAGGGTTAATGGAACTGTTTTGCATCGGCTCGAACGAATTTTTCATAAGTGCGTGTAGGACGATGGAGAGGTCCCAATCCGGGAAGGTTCGGTGGGTTGCTGGTCGTTCAGTTACAAAATTTTAATGAGCGTGGAGATGCGATAATCTTCAAGTAGATTACAGATTCCTGCTGGCTTGAAAACTGTGTTCAGATCGGAACATGAGAATTGTTGATCCCTTTAGTCCTTCTTTGAACAGGTCATTGAGAAATTTTAACTGTTCAGATGGGGGGGGGGGGGGAATGACAGGATTGACCTTCCCTCTGTTACACCAATTAAACCACCTTGTCCAGTGGCTATCAGAGATTCTGCTGGTTGAATCTCTGATGGGTTTACTGGCAATGCGAGTTGCTTGCACCTCATGAATTCCTGCCTTTTTGATAAGTTTGATGATAGTAGCTAGCCGTTGGTGTTTGGGTGGAATTCGATCCCCTTCTGTTGGGACAGCAGATCCTTGACTTCTGGAAGGCTTCATGGGGTTTAGACTGCAAGACTTAGAAGATAAGGGAACCACACTGATGATGGCCAATTTGGTGCGATTAGTAGAAACAGGTTAGTGGAAGCAGTTTGAATGGGGGGGGACAGGTAGACATAAAGGTTCGTCCAAGAGAAGGTTAGTGCATCTAGTGCTGTAACTTGATCGTCCGGGACTGGACTGACGAAGTGGGAAGTCTGTCATTGTGCCCCGTGGCGAATAGGTCGATCATTGCGGTGCCCAAATGTTGAAGATATATTCACAGATGGATTTCTGTAGACCCACTCTCCTGTTGGAATTTTCTGGTGAGGGAGAGATTCTGCAATCACATTCCTGTTGCCTTTGGGATGGGGAGAGGTAGGATGGTTGTGTTGAGTTGTAAGCAGATATGGAAGATTGGAGAGATTACTTCGTGGAGTTTGCGAGATCTCGTGCCTCCCTCTTTCCGTATGTAGGCAACTGCTGCTGTGTTGTCTGCTTGTATTTGGACGACTTTTACCTTGACCAGGAGTTGGAAGTGATGGAGGGCCTTGAGCACAGCTTTAAGCTCTAGGACGTTGATGTGTTCTTGATTTTGGGGCGACCACTGACCTGAGGTCTCCTGGTGAGCTATGTGTGCCCCCAGCCTTCCAGGGAGGCGTCGGTTAGTAATAGGAGATCTGGAATGGGCTCGTGGAGTGGAACGGACTGTGAGAGTGTCAGGGCGTCTCACCACCATAGGAGGGTTTTCAAGTTCCTGTGTGTTTGGCGAAGTTGGTCTAGTTGAGTTGGTTGATTTCCCCATACGTGGATGCGCTAATGGTGGAATGTTCTGGTAATCCATATCCCACGGGGACAAGATTTGCCATGGAATCCATCTTGCTCTTAGGGAGTTTAGGTCTTTGAGAGTGTGATGGGATTGTTGACGAAAGGATCGTGCTTGTTGTATGTCTTTTATCCTGTCGGGTGAGGGCATCACTGTTGCAGATTTTGGGTTGAAGGAGACTCCTAGAAAGATAAATTCTTGGGCAGTAATGAGTCTCGATTTCTTGAGGTTTACACCGAATCCCAGTTGACTGAGAAGGGAGATTGTGAAGGCTCGGTTGAGGCGTAGCTCCTCTGGGTCTGGGTAGTTCAATAACTAGTTATCTAGGTAGGTGCTTGCAGCTATTTGGTTTTGGTGTAGGAGTGCGAAGATTCTGGGTGCTGCATTCAGGCCGAATGGGTAACATTGACTCTCGTAAACCTTGTTGTTGTACATGAAGCAGAAGAGGTGATGGACTGACGCATGTAGTGGAACGTGAATATAAGCGTTTATGGAGATTGCCCAGTCGTCCTTTTTCAGATATTGGCGGATGGAATCTAGGATTTCCATTTTGAAATGGCTGTTGTCCATGTACTGATTTAGAAGCTTTTGATTGAAGATTAACCTCTCTACACCCGATTTCTTTGCACGTAGGAAGATTGATCTGTAAAATCGTGGTCCTAGTTGGTGGTTTTATTCCTTTATGGCACCTTTTGTAGATCTTGGATTTCGAATGACAAGATTTGGTTGTTGTGTTGGTGCGAACTGCGAGGTAGGGAATTGAGCAAGTGGTGGTTTGGCGATGAAAGCCGGCCAGAATCAGTCTGAAATAATCGAAACAATTTGATGGTTGGACGTTATGTTTTTCCAGGCTAGGAGGAAACGTCGAAGGCGTGCTCCCACTGGAAGTCTGAATGGTGGTGTAGCGTCATTGATGATTGCTGCAACACCTGCTCTTCCCTCCTGGTGAGGAGAAATGGCTACACATACCAGGTGTGATGCTTCTATTGTTGAGTCCTTTATTTTTGTTGTAGGGTTTGGAACGAAAGGACTGGTTGTCATCAGGATGGCGAATGGGAGTAACTTCCGGGTTGGCTGGATACGACTTGGTTTTGGACCAGTTGTCGTTGTTGCCTTGGTTGTGAAATTGTTTGAAGGGCTTGGAGAAGGGTTTCTGGTGTTGCTTTTGGTAGTTGTGTTTTGGTTTCCTTCAGATATCAAGGTGCGGTGCGAGTTTCGGGATCAATCCGCAAAAGAGGATATCCAATTGATGGATTGGTTGATTGTGTAGTTGGTGCATGGTTGAATCATTCAAATTTGATGCAGTTTGCAGGGTGATGTCGCGCAGCAAAATTTTCGTGTTGAGTAGCACCCTGGTCAGCCAATTCATTGGGTGATAGGTTGCAAATAAAATAGGATTACTGGAAGAGTTGTGAGATGAGTGTTGAAAATTGCTTGACTTCTGTTGGAGTTGGGCTAGCTGGGAGTTTTTCACATAAGGCGTCAAATGCCATGTTGAGGACATCGGCGTGAGAAACTGCACATAAGCCTAAACTTTAACATTTATCGTTGTCAAATAGAACATGAGTTGGAATTTCGGCTTTCTTTGGTAGAAAATGCTGTTCCAAAATCCATTTCAAGCTCAGTAGTTAGGAATTCGGACTGTGGATAAGAGTCAAAGTTTCTTAAGTTCGTGGAACCATTACCCAACGGTTTGAAAAACCAAGTTTCCGACCAGAAATAGGAGGAGGAGCATCCTTGTAAGTTTTAGTCGGTCGCCTTTTCCCAAGATTATGCCTACTTTACAGAGTAGGCACATGAGTAAAGTGGTGGGCTGGCCGACAACGGAGCACGGCTGGATATTATGATCACGAAGGCCGAATCTAAATCCTGTCAAATAACCACGCTCGACTACTGGAGCGTCGGTGGATTGTGAGGGTTGTATAGAAAGTAATCTGAAACTGTGTTCTCATTTGTTTTGAGAAGGTCAGAAAGCAGAATGGTGGATGGATCCTCGGTGTCAGGAGCATCAGGGAAATGAACGTGATGGTCATGTTGTTTTACGTTTAGGTCAACGAAAGGCGTGTCAGGTAAGTTGTGGACGCAGTATACTGTAGAAGCTGAATCGAGGTTGCTTTCATTGTCGGCATGAGTTGGAAGTAGCTAGGACGGAAAATGGTCGGGCGGTATTGCCGAGTGATGAAAAACAGAGCCAGTCTTCGAGGAGGCAACCGACTTCTTCGCGGTTGTCTTTAATGGAAGGAGTAGAGGACTGCGGCAGATCACCTTAAGATTGGTGGTGGCCGAAGTCTTGGAAGACATGTTCGACCATTTGATTTATTTTGCTTCGCGAAAGAGAGTGGCTAGTGGGGCGGGACAAAAGAGACGATAAATCCAGAGGTGATAAGGAAGAATTTCTTTCTGCCGGGATTCAGGTCTTGAGGCGCGTTTAAATTTGCGATTGAGTTTTGAATAAGCCTCTTTCACGGTACCGAGGTCTTGCTTGACAGCTGATAAGTCCAGCGGCGAGGGCGGCAAGCGTTGACTGGCCTGGAGCGGTAATTCGGCAGTGGTATTGATGGTTTCGTTGGCGGCACAGACAGTAAACTTGCCAGATGGAAGGAGCGAAAACTGATCATGGACCGAAATGCGTGACGAGGTAGGTGGTTCAGTAAGCGGGAGGCTGGAAACATCATCAGAAAGGTCGGCAGATGCGTCCGGGCGGGGACGTCCTTTTGGGCCTCTTTTGTCTTTGGCATGGCCGATGAGAATTCTTTCGTGCGGCAGGAGCAGGTCTTCAGTCGGACGAAAGAGACGAAAACGAATCGATCTTATGACAGCGGGAAGCTGACAGCGGGAATATGACAGCGGGAAACGATGTGAAGCGAAAAGTCTGTGAAGGAAAAATGACGGCTGCCTTTTGCACTGACGCGCTTTTATAGTGAGAGATGTGCCCGCTCATGTGCAGGCGGGTTACGCTGCTGGCGGCTACTAGCAACTGAAACACCTCCAGGGAAACGCAGCATTGCGAGGAACGAATCCAAAAATTCATAGGTTATGAATGTTTTCCAGTGGCAACAAGTAACAGGCTTTCCAAAGAGTAAGCGTAGCAAAAGGGACCCAAACCTATGGCCACAGTTTCAGGCGTGTGGTTGGATGGCCAAGTAGAATTTTATAATGAAAAAAAATGTTTTCACAGGAGAGCCACAAGCGTCCTAAGAAGTTACTGTTTACACGTTCCCATTCTTGTTTCCGAATATAACAAAACACGAAAGCCAGAAACCAGTAAAGAATGTAAGCAACTGAAGATTTTCATAAAACATGTTAGATGTTAGTTTGCAGACTACGTTAGTTTCCAATTTCTTACAGAGTTCTTCTCCCCCCCCCCCC
>JAHWFP010190307.1:23994-34571 GCA_023313725.1 Lithobius niger | reverse complement strand
ACTTGGCTATTACAATAGTCACCTGGACTTTTTTCTTTATTTTTTTTTTAGGCTAAATGGCCGGTGGTGTGTTAACTACTAATGTTTGTAATGATATATAGTTAATGTCATGTTATTGTTAAAAATATGTTTATTTGTAATTTGCACTGATTTTGTTTTTGGCCGAAATGAAGGCTTTGTTTTTCACTGTTAACACTTAATTCTTTATTCATTTATTTTTATTTTTTTCTGTTTTTGACTTTTTGATTAAATTGTGACCAACTAATTAATTTTGTTATACAATTTGTTGATTGCCATGTAATTATAAATAATTGTAACCAGTGCCACATAAACAAGTACAAGTTAGTACTTCATGTGGTACTTTTTCTTGCACCATAATAAACTAGAAAAAAAAAATTATGTTGTACATAGTACTATTTTAAAATCTTCTAGCACAGACAACAGTTTGATTAACAGGATGGAAAGCCAACAGTTACCAACAATTTGAGGACAAAGTTCACAATTTTTAACCAGGACATCCTTACACATCATGATTAGTACGGAGGATATACCTAAAATTGTGCATTTTTATCATAAAAGCATGAAACTTGGTAGGAATGTTGTTTAGATCAAATTAAGAATTTTAAGTGTTGTAGGCCTTCCCCTAAATTGCTATGAGCCGCCATATTGGAAAATGGCGGCCCAATAGTCTGAAATTATGCATTTTTATTATAAAAGCGTGAAACTTGGCAGGAATGTTGTTTACTTAGAATTATTAAGAATTTAAGCGTTGTAGACGTTCTCCTTAATCGTTATGAGCCGCCATATTGGAAAATGGCGCCCAAATTAATTGTTTTCCGTAACTCTGAAAAACAGCCCGATATGGACATGTTTAAGATTTTCTGAAAGGTGGCGGTCTATGCTTTCCATCTATCCTAACCGAAATTGTTTAACTTAGATAGCGACCATCCTACACCCATTTAAAAGTGAAGAGATAATGGCGTAATTGGCGAAAGTATATGATGAGTTTCGAATTCAAAGTGCTTTTGCGAGCCCTCTAATAGCCCGAAATCCCAACAGTTAACAATGCTTAGGATTTTCTGAAAGGCATGGAACTTTTCTTTCCTTCAATCCTTACTGAAACTGTTTAGCCTAGGTAAGAATACAAATATTTAAATACACATGTAAAAGGGTGTAGGACGGTCCCTACCTAAGCGAAACAATTTTAGGCTAGGATTTGATGGAAAGAATAGATCGCCACCTTTCAGAAAATCCCAAGCATGTCAATTTCGGGCTATTAGAAGGCTTGCGAGAGCACTTTGAATTCGAAAATCACCATTTGCCTTTGCCGCTACGCCATTAGCTCTTCACCTTTAAATGAGTGTAAGACATTTTCCTATCAAGTTAAATAATTTCGGTTAGGACTAATGAAAAGAATACATCTCCACCTTTCAGAAAATTCTAAGCATGTTCATTTTGGGCTATTAGAGGGCTTGCAAGACCACTTTGAATTTGAAAATCAACATATGCTTTTACTGCTTTGCCTTTACTACCTCTTCATCTTTAATGGATGTGGAACGGTCTCTATTAGGTTAAACAATTTCGGTTAGAATTGGTGAAAAAAATAGATCGCCACCTTTTAGAAAATTCTAAGTATGTCCATTTCGGGCTATTAGAAGGCTCGCAAGAGCACTTTGAATTCTAAAATCACCATACGCTTTCGCCGCTATGCCATTACCTCTTCGCCTTTTCAGTGGGTGTAGGACGATCCCTACCTAACGTAAAAAAAAATTCGGTTAGATTTGACGAAAAGAATAGATTCCACCCTTTCAGAAAATTCTAAGCAAGTCCATTGAGAGCTATTAAAGGGCTCGCAAGAGCACTTAGAACACGAAAATCACTATAACAACCAATAATTGAAAAAAAGGAGCGTCCGTGTGAATAAAGGGTGATAATATTTTAAATACGATTGTGTGGTTCAAGGGTTGCTTTTACATAAAAGATGCATATCACCTTTCCTGTCCAGAATTGTGTGCTGAATGACTTTGCTTCACTTTATGCTTTTGTTTTGTTGACGGGTAAGCAGTTACAGAGAACCAGAGAACCGTTTGGGGGAGAGTAAGTCACCCCCTCCCCCACCCACTCGGGGGGGGGGGTTGAACTTGCTATCATATAGCTTTTTTCCAGTTATCCTTCACGCGCATCCATACCAAACTGAAACGCTTTTCACAAAAAGTGAACAATTACTTCAATTTTGAGCATTATAAAATACCTATTATTTTGTTCTTAGTACATCATTGGAAAGGAAATTTCAAGAGGGACAATAAAGGTAGGGGATGTAATTTCGCTAACTGTGAATGGGAATTTAAAATGTCATATGCAAATGTCATTTTGAAAAGCAAATGGCGTCTTTTCACTAATACATTAGTATCACTTCCGGTAGTTACTTCCGGTTATGGTTGGGATCATTGGAAAGGATATTTCAAGAAGAACAATAAGGAAGAGTGTACAATTTTGCTAACTGTGAAAGGGAATTCAGTGTTTCAATAAATAACATTGAAAGTGTCGAATTCGGGCAAATGGCGAGTTTCCATTAATCATATTTTAATACAATTTTGATATGTTATTTACGAGTGCCTTCAAGGGCGAACGCCATTGGTTTCATCTTTGTACTATTTACTTAACACAACTTCAGGGGCCTATTAAGCCATAAGTAAGCAAAACGTATAATAAAAAATATTTAGATCGTATAACTCACTGAATTCCGTGTAACTGTAGTTACAAGTAAGGTTTTGAGATAAAATGGTTGGTCGTATGAAAAGTTATTTCAGTTTTTTGGTAAAAAAAAAAACGAATTACGAACAACAGTAAGAAAAAAAATGTTGAATCCGTTGATTCGTTCAGGAATTATGAGAAAAAACTTAATTTGACTGCCATTTTGGCTGCCCATTTCCAATACGGCGGCTCATAGTAATGCAGGAGAATGCCTTCAACGCTTAAAATTCTTAATTTTATGTAAACAACATTCCTGTCAAGTTTCATGTTTTTATGATGAAACTGCACAATTTTAGACTATTGGCTGCCATTTTCCAAAATGGCGGCTCATAGCAATGCAGGAGAATGCCTGTAACGTTTAAAATTCTTAATTTTATGTAAATAACATTCCTGTAAAGTTTCATGCTTTTACGATGAAAATGCACAATTTTAAACTATTTGGCCGCCATTTTCCAATACGGTGGCTCGTAGCACTTCGGGGAATGCCTACAACGCTTAAAAGTCTTAATTTGATGTAAACAACAATCCTGCCAAGTTTCATGCTTTTATGATAAAATGCACAATTTCGTCTAATTTGGGGATATATCCTCCGAACTAGATTGCATGACTTATTGTAGCTCCTGCAACCCAATGTTTACCAAAATGTTGTTAACCCATTCTCATATTTGTTGTGCTATATGCTTTATTTATTTTCAAATTTCAGCTTTAAACCCAAGCCCCATGAACGCTGCACGGAGTTAGCGTACTTTTTCTCAGACTGGCGGCATTCTGTAGCAATATTTCAACAAATTTGCTTATGTTTCAAATGCCAATTTACTCCTCAACATAACCTCAATAATGCTGCAACCTTTCCCTGTTGTCTCAGTAAGCCTTTGACTTTGAAACAATCAACCTTTATAAGCTAAGCTAAAAGGCATTACACCATTGCTTAGGCAATTTTTCCGCATTCACTGGAGTTAACAACTAGCTGTTGTCAAATTACAAACGCCACTCATCAAATGTAACATCTTTATAGAATCGCACGAGGCTAGTTGACCACAACCACTGAAACATTTCATCTGAGCTTCTCGGCCCTGCATCAGCTCCCCTTCCACATCCCCCAACTCTCACCCACCGGCCTTCTTAACCCCAAATTAGCCCTAACGCCCATCTAATACTAACTTCCACATGTCCACTTGAGGCATAACAACTGTCTTGCGTAGTTTATTTTACTCCGCCAATTTACACAATCAGCTTCCCATACCCAATCAAGCTCCCTTTGTTAAATGTCTTTTCAAAGGGTTTCAAAGGGTTTAACGAGCGTTAATCACTCCTGGTCATCTAGCCGAAGCCCTAAGGCCTAAATGCTTTTTCAGTTCCCACTTGAATAAAGTCGTCGAGTTTTCACGTGGAAGTCAGGCGAGCTTTGTTATTAAATTCCATTAAAAACTGCATCATCAACGACTGGCACGGGTTTGGTGCTTGAATAATGAAAGAGATATTGCGGTTGCCAAGACATGATGAATGTGCGTGGAGTTCTTATCTCGACATAGTTCGTTAATTAAATGAAGACAAGGCATGTTGGACACTTCCAGGGTTTATTCCAGCATAAAATGAACAGAAGACTGTTCACACGCACTTGCTGTCGCACAGGTTTCACGTTTATTGTTACAGTGTTGTCATGGATCCTCCTGTACACTTTCTCAGAATCAATCCGTAAATTCGGAGGCCAACACACACCTCCCCCTCCGAATTTTCAAGAGTCCGGATTTGAAGATTTTGGATCCTGGGATAAATGGGATAACGAGACAGGATTCCCGACATTTGTAGTGCCGAACATAGTTCACTTCGTCAAATTTCGGGAGCCCAAGTTAACGTTTGTGCAGCTTGTGGTACTATTGGCTGCTTGGTGTCACCAACGACCGGATCAGATTATCATTCACTGCGATTGTGATGATCTGACCGGACCTCATTGGCAGAAAGTGAAAGGGTTAAGGGGAATTAAAGTACGGAGGATTAAGGAGCCAACTAAAGTTTTTAACAAATCCATAAGCAAGTCTTTTGCCGTTTTTCACGCTGGCGACATTGCTCGCATAGCCATTCTTCGCCAATATGGTGGGATTGCCTTGGACTTTGATACGTATGTGGTTCGAAGTTTGGATGAATTTCGCCGCTTTGAGTGTACCATAGCCTGGCCAGAAGGAAAAAACATTGGGTGCCAAGTTATAATAACGCATCGGAATTCCAGGTTTCTTCAGTTGTACATGGAATCGTACCATTTTTATAAGTAAGTTATTATGGAAGCTCTGTTCAACATCTCTGTAATGTGTGGTGCAGTGGCAACCCGGACCACTGCACTGTGACTGAGGTTGGCGCTAATGACCAAGTTGTCGACGCGCCATTAAGCCTCAATCCCCCCTCCCCCTCTGTTCAACAGTGGTCGTAAATTCATGTTTCCAAAAGGCTGAAGAAGATTCCGAAAAGTCAGTACCCCATTTTTCTACTGCCAAATCGGGAAAAAATCCAATAATTAGTATGTGCAAATTTCCTGTGTAGTGTAAAAAACGATCCTTGAAATTTTTTTAATTAGTAAAGAGCACAATGGAGTCAACACTGTGAATGCCAAGGATGACAAGTGACAGCTGTTATAATGACAAAATTCATGTATCTTTCAATATATCGTTCCCAGTCTTCCGTTCTTGAAGACCGGGAACTGAACCCAGGTCTTTGGACTGGAATTCCAATCCACCAACGCTGTCAAGACGCCTGCAAACTTGCCATGAAATACATAGTAAATTTTGATGGTTTCAGCACGTTGTTTTTGTGGCCTTTTTTGCCGACACTAATGGAGTGGCGGTGCCTGAGAAAGGCCCTAAATGCCTAAATATAGGCCTAAAAGTGTCTAGAAGGACCAAAAGAGGTAGAAAAACGGTAAAAGGACAGAGCAAACAGAACAAGTCTCCACTTAAAAAGTGTACTGTCCTCCTTTCCTTTCCTGTCTGCTGTTTGACTCACAAAGAGTGGTGGTGATGCTAGGTGTGCAGGAAATTGTTTGGATGTGATGGGTAGCCGCCATCGTGTGTAAGTTCTCGATGATTTAAGTATTTTAAGCGTTAAGTGTTTTAGGTTTAAGTGTAGTTTAATTGCGTTCTCTCTTTCGGTTGTCTAAAGGGGCAGATACACGGTATGGGGGGGTTACTGCTCCTAATAAATAATTCCAATTCTAATTCCTATTGCTGCTCCATATCCTTTTTCTCAGAATTCTCACGCACTCACGAACTCTAATGAGCACTGCCTGCTAAAACACCTGAAAATGATGGAAATAGAAGCCAAATAGGCGAGGAAAGTGATGCGTAACGGACTAATGGGGCATAGTTTTTACAGAAGCATAACGAGACAATTTAGAAACTAGGTCATTATTATAATTCGTTGCTGAAAGAGAAGCATAAAATTGTATTGCTAAAAGAAAGGTGCAGTGACCTGTTAATCAAGAAGAAAACAATTAACTAAAAAAATAGCAAAAAGAATTAAAGCATTAGAGTTCGTTTCCCCCAAGGAATTCACAGTTGAAGGTAAACAAAAAACGAATTAGCGTTCACGCGAACGAAATGAGCTATAATTAGAACTCTAATTATAGGGAACAAGTATTGTTTTTACTCATTGGTATAACGTCAGATTGTGAACGCAATTTGTTTGAAATGTGTCATGTGTGAATGCGTGTGAAAATAGTCAATCGTCTTGTTTGTTTCATTATGATTATAATACAAATAAAGGCAACTGGGTGAAAGATTAGAATAATAACGATAATTGTGGTAAATGTTAATATAGACATCTATGCATGTGCTATTGTGCATGTATGCCTACCCTTGGAGTTTGGTAGTCCCAATTCTTATGCATTATGCAGGCGTTTTGTGTTTTGGGATATTTGCTTTGTCTGTGTTTGTTGGTTTATGTTTTAATTATGTTTCCGTTGAGTTGGTTTGTATTTATTTTGTGTACGCATTTCTAATCTGTGAACCATAGGGCTCTTTCACTGTGATGTGCATTCCTTGTTCCCTGGAATTGGAGTTCAAATTACTGTACGTTTCGCTCGAGTTAACTCTAATACGGTTTTAATTTGTGTACCTTGACAACTAGCTTTTCATCAGAACACCGTCTAGTGAAACGAGAAAATGGCGCATCAAACTGCATTGAGAGATTGATTTATGTCAAGGAGTAACTCATGGCATTCGAAGCCTAGCAATCGTCGGGGCTTTTAATCGATGCAGAATCGATAAGCGAAAATGCGGCATGTACTACACAGTTTGTTTGTTCCATCGAATCTACGGATTAGCTTTCAACCTTGTGCGGGAAAAAAAACAAGAAAAATAGGCTGCCTACAACAAAAACGTTTTAACTACTAATATCATGAAAGAAAAATTGCAACGAAATTGATAACGAAATTGTACAAATAATAATATCATGAAAGAAATATTGCAACGAAATTGATAACGAAATTGAACAAACAATAATATTACGAAAGGTTACTTGTTTATGTGAGAATTAGACAGATGGCAGAGGCGAACTAAGATAAATAAGTTCTTTAAAGCAGGTATAGCACAGAAATGTCGTTCTCACTTATAGGAAAGATAACAAAAACCGCGGCGAAGACATAAAAATATACTCCTACTCAAAAAATTCAAAATAAACAATAAAAAATTCTCGCAATAATTTAGGCTCTTTGCGTTGGTATTTGGCCGCCTTCGTAAGATATAGCTATTAATGCTGGAATCTACCTACCTTGCACGTTTAAAGTGATGAAAGAATTCCCCAGAAAGAGGCATCGATGAAAAGGTGCTTTCAAAATAATACAACTACGGCAAAGCCTTTTTGTATTAATAAGAACGTACATGTCGTGTTTGTGATGGTAGGCAATTTGTTTGCAGTTTTTCCCCAGTGATTTGTTACTCCCTCAGTCTCTATGGTATTGGTCATCATTTATCGCCAGGGAACTGGAGTAAATTTGGAGGGTTCATGAATTCTTTTGGATCCTCTCGAAAGGAAGACATACATTTTTCAGGTGCCGTCAAGGGGGGGGGGGTCAAAAACACAAAGAAAAAATAAAAAAAAAATTTTTTTTTGAAAAAAATGGCACTTTCAAAACTAAAAATTGAAAAAAACGCCCCCGTTTTTGGCGCCACCCCCCCCCCCCCCCACGACCCCCATGATGTGAGTGTTTTGTGGTTTCGAAGCTGTTAGTACCAATACTGCAAGCTTAGTATAGTTTTTACAAAAAACTTTATAAAAAAGCTTTGGCTCCTGGTGTCTTGGCTTCTTCCGTCTTTCAGGTGCTGACAATATGTTACGGTTGTGGGCGTACAGGCAAACAGTGTGTTCATCATACTTTTTGTATGAATCTGGACAAGAGATGGGTGTAAGGAACATTTTATAGAACATTTACCCTGGAACGGCTTTCCAAGGCAGGCCTTGAACTGTTGGAACTTCGTCGACTGAGATTTGACCGTATTTCAACGTATAAAATACTACATAACCTTATTTCGGTCGATTTACCCCACTTTGACCTTGCCCCTTGTTTTCATAATACCCGGGGTCATCCATGGAAGCTTGCGGTCTAGGGGTCTCAGCTTGACTGCAGAACAATTTCTTTGCGGTTCGGGTCGTCCCGGTTTGGAATGCCCTTCGTTCAAGGACAGTATGCATGAACTCGGTGGGAGGCTTCCGCAGGGAGCTACTTACTGAAAACCTTAACCCTTTTATCAAGAGAGCTTGTTAGTTCCCTCACCACGAAAAAACGGTCAGTATTAGCGCTCACAACCCGTTCGGTACCTGCAAATAACTATGTTTTTTTTTCTTTTGCATTTTTTGCTTATATTGGAAGATTTTTTAATTTACATATATATTTTTAAATCTTTTATTATGTATGACAACTGGCCATCTCCCCTCCCGTACCTTTCCTACACTTCTGTCGATGCCATCGGGGACCTTTGTGTCCCTAGCAGGTCTAACCTTGGTGACAAGGCAGTTGTGACCCTACCCTGCCCTGCCCTAGCCTCCACTTTTCCACCCTTTTGGCCCAGCTATTTTTTAAACTATTTTTTAAACTTGTTTTATTTTATCTCATTCATTTGCTTTTAAATTCTGTTTTTGAAAAATCCTCCTACCTTTTACCAGCATATAGTCAATGCTCTCTCCTTTTAGGCTGGCAATCAGCGACCTCCTGGGTCCTCGCCAGTCCTGTTGCTCCAGCAACAAATTACTTTATTTATATATTTATTTATTTATTTTTAACCCAACATGTCTTTTTGTTAAAAACGAGACACGTTCCCTTACAACTAGTGGTAACTGCCGGTGTGGAGAGCTAAGTACTTAATTTGGCTACAACACTATCTTGACTACATGAAATCATCTGCAGACAGTCTAAATAAGTATACGAAAAGCGCCTTTTAATGGAGGTAGGGGGGGGGGGCCAAATTATTTTTGGGCCCTAAATGGCGGGGGGGGGTCAAAATTTTTTTCAGGGTCTCGAAGGGTGGGTCATCGAACATTTGGTGGTCACATTTTCATTTTCTTCGGCTTTCCCCCAGCCATAAACAATGACGGGTCCCTAAAATTCTGAAGATTTCTGAAAGTTAAATACATAGAACAACTGTCATACGTACTGCTTTTTTTCTGAGTCATTTAATTCTTATTTTATTTTCCAGGCATTTTTTTTCATTTTTTTTATTCTGTATTTATTTTTCCTGAGATTCTTTCCTAACCAATATTTACTTTAAAAAAAAGAATATTGTTGCTACGACCTAGCAGTGCTTGATATGATTATAGTAATTGAAAAAAAAAAACTTGTTGGGTTTGGATGGTTGGGGTGGGAGTCAAGGGGCTTGAAACAACATGAGAAAAATAGAATTTTTAATGAAATAAAATTTTCCTAATGTTGTTTCCATACCCCAAGACTTTATTGGAGAATGAGACCATTGGTGAATAAGTATCAAAATATGCTAAATTTCATTCAAGGAAAATGAACTTACACTTCGCACAAATAATTTCTGAAAACTTTTCCATAAAAAAGCCCATATTCAAGGTATCGCTTACTTACGGCAACCAAACTTGACTGATACAAAGTCCTTAGCTAAATACATTCAAGCGTTTGGCTAGTAATTACGGTAATAGACACTGTCCAAGTAGGCCTTATCAGAACCATTATAAAATAAGCAGTTTGTCAGTATGGCGAAAGTTTTTCAGATCACATTGGGAGGTCCTTTAATTGTCAAACTTCTCTCATGTTATGTCTAGCCCTATGTGTGGAATTAATTTTTTTTGCCTTACCTGGAAAACAGTGTTGAACTGCAAGTATTTGTTTGAATGAATAATGAATGAATTCATAATTTCAAAAAAGCATCTTTTTAACCGACATTGTTGACTTAAAAATACAAACATATTCAGCAAAACATATCTAGCGAAAAATAACCAACAAATTATACACATCCAGCTAAACATATGCAGCGAGTACTTAGTCAAGATAAACATGTCCATCAATAACTTATCCAGTCAAAAATTTCCAGTGAAAACATATCAAGCAAAAACATATCCAGCATAACATATCGACTCTCCAGTGAAACATGCCCAGCAGAACTTGTACGATAAAAACTTATTCAAATACACTATATCCAGCAAAAACATTATGCAGCGAACATAAGCAGCAAAACATACCCAGCGAAAATTTGCTACCAAAAACTTTTTTGTTTGATAACTATATTAAATTCGCAGTAAACAATAGAAGTCAACGAAAACGAATGATACAATGAAGTTATACTGAGAACTGCCAAAAATGTTCTTTGCCCCCCTTC
>JAHWFP010190307.1:0-15386 GCA_023313725.1 Lithobius niger | reverse complement strand
TGTATCATTCGTTTTCGTTGACTTCTATTGTGTACATTGCGAATTTCATCTAGTTATCAAACAAAGTTTTTGCTAGCAAATTTACGCTGGGTATGTTTTGCTGCTTATGTTCGCTGCGTAATGTTTTCGCTGGATATGGTGTATTTCTCTAAATAAGTTTTCATCGTATAAGTTTTGCTGGGCATGTTTCACTGGAGAGTCGATATGTTATGCTGGATATGTTTTTGCTCGAGATGTTTTCACTGGACATTTTTTGCTTGATGGATATGTTTATCTTGACTAAGTTCTCGCTGCATATGTTTAGTTGGATGTATTTTTGCTGGTTATTTTTCGCTGGGTATGTTTTGCTGGATATGTTTATTTTTTTAAGTCAACAATATCGGCTAAAAAGAAGCTTTTTTGAAATTATTAATTCATTCATTATTCATTCAAACAAGTATTTGCAGTTCAATATTGTTTTCCAGGTAAAGCAAAAAAATTAATTCCACACACAGGGCTAGACATAACATGAGAGCAGTTTGACGATTATCGGACCTCCCGATGTGATCTGAAAAATTTTCGTCATGCTGACAAACTACTTATTTTTGAAGGGTACTGACAAGGCTTACTTGGGTAGTGTCTATTCCCATAAGTACTAGCCAAACGCTTGATTGTATTTAGCGAAGGACTTTGTATCAGCAAAGTTTGGTTACCGTAAGTAATCGATAGAACGAATATGGGCTTTTTATGGAAGATCATTTTCCTTGAATGAAATTCAGCATATTTGGCTGTTTATTCACGAATTGTCTTATTCTCCAATAAAGTTTTGGGGCATGGAAACAACATGAGGAAAATTTTATTTCATTTAAAACTCCATTTTTCTCATGTTGTTTCAAGCCTCTTGACTCCCACCCCAAACATACAAACCCAACAATTTTTTTTTTAATTACTATAATCATATCAAGCACTGCTAGGTCGTAGCAACAATATTCTTTTCTTAAGTAAATATTGGTTAGGAAGGAATCTCAGGAAAAATAAATACAGAAAAAACCTGAAAAAAAATGCTTGGAAAAGAAAATAGGAATTAAATGACTAAAAAAAATGCAGTACGTATGACAGTTATTCTGTGTATTTAACTTTCAGAAATCTTAAAAATAATGTGACCTCCCCCCCCCCCCCCCTACATTAAAAAACGCTTTTCGTATACTTATTGAGACTGTCTGCAGATGATTTCCTGTAGCCAAGATTAGTGTTGCAGCCAAATTAAGTACTTAGCTTTCCACACCAGCAGTTACCACTAGTTGTAAGGAAACGTGTCTCGTTTTTAACAAAAAGACATGCTGGCTTAATAATGTTCTATAAAATGTGCCTTACACCCATCTCTTGTCGAGATACATACAAAAAGTATGATGAACACACTGTTTGCATGTATGCCCACATCCGTAACATAGTCAGTATACCTGAAAGACAGAAGACACCAAGACACTAGGTGTCAAAGCTTTTCTACAAAGTTTTTTTGTAAAAACTATATTAAGCATGCAGTATTGGTACTAATATCTTCGAAATCTAGTAACACTCGCATCATGAGGGGTCGGGGGGGGGGCTGGACCTTATAAGCTGAGGTGTTTTTAGAATGTTGACTTCTGAAAGTACCATTTTTGAGCTCCAAAAATTACTTTTTCGTCTACTTTTGTGCAGTGTGCTTTTGCGCCCCCCCCCCCCCCTTGAAGGGACCTGAAAAATGTACGTCTTCCCCTCGAGAGGATCCAAAAAAATTCATGAGCCCTCCAAATTTTCTCCAGTTTCCTGGCGATAAATGATGACCAGTACCATAGAGACCGAGGGAATAACAAATCACTGGGGGAAAACTGCAAACAAATTGCCTACCATCAGACACGACATGTACGTTTTTATTAATACAAAAAGGCTTTGTCATAGTTTTATTATTTTGAAAGCAGCTTTTCATCGGTGCCTCTTTCTAGGGAATTCTTTCGTCACTTTAAACGTGAAAGGTAGGTAGATTCCAGCATTAATAGCTATATCTTACGAAGGCGGCCAAATACTAACGCAAAGAGCCTAAATTTATTGCGAGAACTTTTTATCGTTTATTTTGATTTTTTGAGTAGGAGTATATTTTCATGCCTTCGCAGCGGTTTTTGTTATCTTTCGTATAGGTGAGAACGATATTTCTGTGCTACCTGCTTTAACGAACTTGTTTTATCTTAGTTCGCTTCTGCCATCTGTCTAATTCTCACATAAGCAAGTAATCTTTCGTAATATTATTATTTGTACAATTTTGTTATCAATTTCGTTGCAATATTTCTTTCATGATACTAGTAGCTAGAATTGTTTCGTTGTATAGGCAGCCTATTTTTCTTTTTTTTTTCCGCACAAGGTTGAAAGCTGATCCGTAGATCCGGTGGAACAAACTGTGTAGTACATGCTGTATTTTCGCTTATCGATCCGCATCGATTAAAAGCCTGGACGATTGATAGGCTTCGAATGCTAAGCGTTATACTCCTTGACATAAATCAATCTCTCACTGCAGTTTGGTGCGCCGTTTTCTCGTTTCACTAGACGGTGTTCTGATGAAAAGCTAGTTGTCAAGGTAAACAAATTAAAAGCGTACTAGAGTTTACTCGAGCGAAACGTACTGTAATTTGAACTCCAATTCCAGGGAACAAGGAGTGCACATCACAGTGAAAGAGCCCTATGGTTCACAGATTAGAAATTCGCACACAAAATAAATACTAACCAACTCAACGGAAACATAATTAAAACATAAACCAACAAACACAGACAAAGCAAATACCCCAAAACACAAAAAGTCTGCATAATGCATAAGAAATGGGATTAAACTCCAAGGGTAGGCATACATGCACAATTGCACATGCATAGATGTCTATATTAACATTTACCACAATTATCGTTATTATTCTAATCTTTCACCCAGTTGCCTTTATTTGTATTATCATCATAATTAAACAAACAAAACGATTGGCTATTAAATAAATTAAAAATACACACACACGCATTCACACATGACACATTTCAAACAAATTGGGTTCACAATCTGACGTTATACCGAAGAGTAAAAACAATACTTGTTCCCTATATTTAGAGTTCAAATTTTAGTTCATTTCGTTCGCGTGAACGCTAATTCGTTTTTGTTTACCTTTAACTGTGAATTCCATGGGGAAACGAACTCTAATGCTTTAATTCTTTCTTTTTTAGTTAATTGTTTTTTTTTCTTGATTAACAGGTCACTGCACCTTTCTTTTAGCAATACAATTTTATGCTTCTCTTTCAGCAACGAATAATAATAATGACCTAGTTTCTAAATTGTCTCTCTCGTTATGCTTCTGTAAAAACTACACCCCATTAGTCCGTTACGCATCACTTTCCTCGCCTATTTGGCTACTATTTCCATCATTTTCAGGTGTTTTAGCAGGCAGTGCTCATTAGAGTTCGTGAGTGCGCGAGAATTCTGAGAAAAAGGATATGGAGCAGCAATAGGAATTAGAAATAAATTAGGAGCAGTAACCCCCCCCCCATACCGTGTATGTGCCCCTTTAGACAACCGAAAGAGAGAACGCAATTAAACTACACTTAAACCTAAAACACTTAACGCTTAAAATACTTAAATCATCGAGAACTTACACACGATGGCGGCTACCCATCACATCCAAACAATTTCCTGCACACCTAGCATCCACCACCACTCTTTGTGAGTCAAACAGCAGACAGGAAAGGAAAGGAGGACAGTACACTTTTTAAGTGGAGACTTGTTCTGTTTGCTCTGTCCTTTTACCGTTTTTCTACCCCTTTTGGCCCTTCTAGGCACTTTTAGGCCTATCTTTAGGTATTTAGGGCCTTTCTCAGGCACCGCCACTCCATTAGTGTCGGCAAAAAAGGCCACAAAAACAACGTGCTGAAACCATCAAAATTTACTATGTATTTCATGGCAAGTTTGCAGGCGTCTTGACAGCGTTGGTGGATTGGAATCCCAGTCCAAAGACCCGGATTCAGTTCCCGGTCTTCAAGAACGGAAGACTGGGAACGATATATTGAAAGATACATGAATTTTGTCATTATAACAGCTGTCACTTGTCATCCTTGGCATTCACAGTGTTGACTCCATTGTGCTCTTTATTAATTAAAAAAAATTCAAGGATCGTTTTTTACACTACACAGGCAATTTGCTCATACTAATTATTGGATTTTTTCCCGATTTGGAAGTAGAAAAATGGGGTACTGACTTTTTGGAATCTTCTTCAGGCTTTTGGAAACATGAATTTACGACCACTGTTGAACAGAGGGGGGATTGAGGCTTAATGGCGCGTCGACAACTTGGTCATTAGCGCCAACCTCAGTCACAGTGCAGTGGTCCGGGTTGCCACTGCACCACACATTACAGAGATGTTGAACAGAGCTTACATAATAACTTACTTATAAAAATGGTACGATTCCATGTACAACTGAAGAAACCTGGAATTCCGATGCGTTATTATAACTTGGCACCCAATGTTTTTCCCTTCTGGCCAGGCTATGGTACACTCAAAGCGGCGAAATTCATCCAAACTTCGAACCACATACGTATCAAAGTCCAAGGCAATCCCACCATATTGGCGAAGAATAGCTATGCGAGCAACGTCGCCAGCGTGAAAAACGGCAAAAGACTTGCTTATGGATTTGTTAAAAACTTTAGTTGGCTCCTTAATCCTCCGTACTTTTATTCCTCTTAACCCTTTCACTTTTGGCCAATAAGGTCCGGTCAGATCATCACAATCGCAGTGAATGATCAGCTGATCCGGTCGTTGGTGACACCAAGCGGCCAATAGTACCACAAGCTGCACAAACGTTAACTTGGGCTCCCGAAATTTGACGAAGTGAACTATGTTCGGCACTACAAATGTCGGGAATCCTGTCTCGTTATCCCATTTATCCCAGGATCCAAAATCTTCAAATCCGGACTCTTGAAAATTCGGAGGGGGAGGTGTGTGTTGGCCTCCGAATTTCCGGATTGATTCTGAGAAAGTGTACAGGAGGATCCATGACAACACTGTAACAATAAACGTGAAACCTGTGCGACAGCAAGTGCGTGTGAACAGTCTTCTGTTCATTTTATGCTGGAATAAACCCTGGAAGTGTCCAACATGCCTTGTCTTCATTTAATTAACGAACTATGTCGAGATAAGAACTCCACGCACATTCATCATGTCTTGGCAACCGCGATATCTCTTTCATTATTCAAGCACCAAACCCGTGCCAGTCGTTGATGGTGCAGTTTTTAATGGAATTTAATAACAAAGCTCGCCTGACTTCCATGTGAAAACTCGACGACTTTATTCAAGTGGGAACTGAAAAAGCATTTAGGCCTTAGGGCTTCGGCTAGATGACCAGAAGTGATTAACGCTCGTTAAACCCTTTGAAACCCTTTGAAAAGGCATTTAACAAAGGGAGCTTTATTGGGTATGGAAAGCTGAGGCGTTGCGTAAATTGGCGGAGTAAAATAAACTACGCAAGGCAGTTGTTAGGCCTCAAGCAGACATATTCGAACGTTAGGGTGGAAGTGTGCAGGCCTAGTGGAATTTAGTATTAGAGGGGCGTTAGGGCTAATTTAGGGTTAAGAAGGTCGGATGGGTGAGAGTGGGCGGATGTGGAAGGGGAAGCTGGTGCAGGGCCGAGAAGCTCAGATGAAATGTTTCAGTGGGGATACATGGTTGTGGTCAACTAGCCTCGTTCGATTCTATAAAGATGTTACATTTGATGAGTGGCGTTTGTAATTTGACAACAGCTTGTTGTTAACTCCAGTGAATGCAATGCCTGTTAGCTTAGCTTATAAAGGTTGATTGTTTCAAAGTCAAAGGCTTATTGAGACAACAGGGAAAGGATGCAGCATTATTGAGGTTCTGTTGAGTAAATTGGCATTTGAAACATAAGCAAATTTGTTGAAATATTGCTACAAAATGCCGCCGGTCTGAGAAAAAGTAAGCTAACTCCGTGCAGCGTTCGTGGGGGCTTGGGTTTAAAGCTGAAAATTTGAAAATAAATAAATCATAGCACAACAAATACGAGAATGGGTTAACAGCATTTTGGTGAATGTTGCGTTGCTGGAGGTATCAGTAAGTCATGCAATGGTGATGTGTAAGGATGTCCTGGTTAAAAATTGTGAACATTGTCCTCAAATTGTCGGTAACTGTTGGCTTTCCATCCGGTGAATCAAATTGTTGTCTGTGCTATAAGATTTTAAAAATAGTAATATGTACAACATAATAATACACTGATTAGTAATACCTAGGTAAATGTAGCACCAGGCCGTAAAGATTCTCAGCAGCTTGAAAAAATACACCTGAAAATAATGATGAATGAAGAATAAAAAACATTTTTAATTGTAGAAACCGTGTTAATTTGTATGATGCCGTACAAAGTTTGTAATGGTTTAACCTTCTGTAAAAAAAAAAAAGTTGTAATAAGCTTTTTCAGAAGACTATGCTTCAAAAAGTAGACAATTTTAACTTTAGAAACGAAGGGCAATTCAAAAACGAAAATGCCATAACTAAACGGCCCGTCGAGTTAAAAGGTTTAGTCCAAAACAAACCCAACTTTCAATTTTAGTCTGAATGACACGTCGAATCGCTCTAAACGACCATGGCATAACTAAACGACCCGCCGAGTTTAAACGTCATAAGCCCAAAACAAATCCAACTTTTAGTCCAAGGCTTACCCAACATTCGTTTTCTGTATGAACAACCCATGGTGTCGGCAGGTTTGGTTCAAAACAAACCCAACTTTCAATGATATTTTGGCTAAAAGACCAGTCGAGCTAATAAGTTTAGTCCAGAGTAAACCAAACTTATAATTTTTTTCTCAGCACAAAACCAAACAGTTGCTGTAATCTTAACTGACTTCATGAATACCAACACAAGCGTTCCTAATACAAATGCCCAATCAAGTCAGTCCACTGCTGCCAACGTAAAATGCTGAGCAAACTGTTGGCAACGCAAACGTGAATTCTCCTGCCACTTCGGCTTTACCGGATATGATCTTCAAACGTCTAGAACTACCAACGTATTCTGGGAGTCTTAACTTGAATTCTGTTTGTACCTACTTAAAAACGGCTTCAACTCCTAAAACAAATCAATGGATGTTCTGACGTTGATTTTTACGACGTAATTACATTCCACACACATTAAAAACAGAAGCTGCAGATTGGTTCGTACACGACAATTGATCGCAAATTTTTGTGCTAGTTTTATGGCCTAGTGTCACCTCGAAGAGTTGTTGAAAAGCCTTTGTTTAAAGGTTTTTACTTTTGTTTTTATGGATTTTCTTCTTAATCCTGTCTACCAAAAGGACAGGAAGCGGAAGAAAAAGGAGCAAGGGGGGTGGGGGTGGACTTCAGCCCTAATGTACGGGCGCCATTCCAGACTTACTGCAAGTATCGTAATGAATTTAAATTCAAGGTAGTTTATATTCATTAAACAGCTCACAAATCGAAAATATGTCGTTATGGCCTTCAAAATTCGAAGTTCCTTTTTTGTTTCCTTCACATTAGACAATTTAACGCATTTCCGATTAATACAGACAGTTATCAACGAACTTAAAGTAGTTATTTGTCTAGTCATTTTTAGATTAAATCCAAAACCCAAACGGTTGAAAGAAACTACACATTTTCGCTATTAAAACTATTGATATCAAGAGAAAAATGGCTGCCACCAAGTTTCCGGTACCAAATGCATTCATTTAACTTTCCATCATCAAATCTTCCGTGAACTGAAGTGACCACGGTTGGGAGATGAATTTGGTGACACTTACATTTGTTCTGATACAAACTTTGAATCGCGAAAACTTGGTGGCTTAAATAATGGGCCGTTAAAGGTTTTACAATTTCCGTTAAACCGTTACTTCCTTATCGTTCCCTCGGATATCCATCGTTGAACACATCGCAGTTTTAAACATGGGACTCTTTAATTTATAATTGCCTATCATTCTACGCTATTTCAACTAACCACTAACACGATTTAATTTTAATGAATAATCTAAGAACAGGTAAGCGCCTCCTTGATAAATGCAAGTTGCTGTGGTACCATACACTGGTGCTTTGCTTATGCTATGAATGCATGTACGTATGGTTGGCCGTAGATATTTTTTTCTGATAGTGCGTCTTTAACACTTAATTTAATTACTCGGTGAAAAGGTTGCAAAAATCCGAAAAGGAAGTTCAAAAAATATTATCATTCGGCCAAATGAAAGATACCAAAGTAGATAGTAGTACGTCTGCTGAAAATTTACATCTTTTATTCCTATTTTAGTTTTAGTCAAGTGTCAGCATTTCAGAAACCTATTTTTTTACTGTAGGTCATAAGAATATCTCAATAAAACTGGGTAATTATTCAGAAAACATCCTTTTGCCGCTAGCAACTAATTTCAGCTAAATTAAAACTCCTTTTGTCGTTCCGGTTCGGAAAATCACAAAGAAAACGTGGGCAAACGCTTATTTATTTTTAAAAAGAAAAACACGTTAAACCACTACTCACGGCTATTGACATCTCCGCCATTCTGCGCGATGTGATAGGACAACAAGAAACCTGATTTCGACCACAACATCAGCAAACGAAAATCACCTTCATTGACGACACGACTTAATGGCTGAAGCAGACGAAGTTTGTACATTTTTATTTTATTTTTATACCAATTGTTCTTTACAGTATGCAACATCGTCCGCAGGGGTGCGCTTTGCGCGCACTATTGCATACATCGAGAATTTGTGTAATCAGAAATACTTTTACGTCGGAAATTGGGCATATTGGCAAGGGAAATCACGACTTTGAGTATACCTTACAAGGGGTACCTTTACCTCACGTCGACTCAGTAAAAGATTTGGGTATTTGGTTTAACAGGGACCTTGGTTCAACCATGCATTGTAACTACATAGCAGCCTAAGCAAATCGTCGTTTAGGACTGGTAAGGCGGGTTTTTACCTCATGTTGAGCCAACACTAAACTATGGGCATTTAAGGTCTATGTGAGACCTATTTTGGAGTATGTAAGCCCTGTTTGGTCCCTTAAGTTACTGAAGGATTTGACAAATTGGAGTCAGTCCAACGTTTCACTAAATCTATCCTGGAGCTGTGCCGCCTGCCTTACAGTTTACGACTGAAGAGACTGAACTTAGACTCCCTTGAGCTATGCAGATTGAAGACTGACCTGATCCTAACTTTCAAAATTTTAAAAGAACTTTTGTCTGTCGATCTCCCGCTGTTTAATCTGAGCGAGATTACTTGGACTAGGGGACACAATCTTAAGCTTGTTGTGCCCAGATCGAGACTGGCCTATCGATCAAATTTCTTCGCAGTGAGGGTGGTTCGTGCTTGGAACGCGCTGCCAAATGATCTAATTAATTTGCAAGATGTAAACTCCTTCAGAAGATCTCTTCATAAAGTGGATTTATCATGTTTTCTCAAAAAAATTTTTCATAACATCTAATATTAATAATAATAAGTACTGTTTAACCCCATTAAGTGGTTAGGAGAAGGAAAGGGGCTGGACCCACTTACACCAACCCTGTGCAAAGGAAACGTGGCGTCAAAACAGAAGTAAGGTATCAGAAAAGCTAAAGGTCCCTTCATGGAGCCTGGGGAAGATGCTCAGGTCTTTTTACGAAGTTGCGAAGTATCGCTGGGGTTAAGTGTCGTCTGAAAAGAGCCACAGAGGTGCTCTGACGGCCATGTTGGAAAGCGAGTTCCAGGCTGGAACAACTCACGCAGAAAAGTAGGCTCTACAACATTCCGATTTGAACTGCGGATGCATTAACTTAAAGGAATGACTGCGTGCAGTTGTGACCGGGCAGGCCTCGAAAAAAGGAAGGTCAGCCATGTAGAATACGGTATGTCAAGATGAGATCGGTCTTCAGTCTGTGCAGTTCCAAGGAGTCTAGATTGAGGGCAGTCAAACGCTTAGAATAGGGAAAATTCCCATGCCCTGGAGACGCTTTGTAAAGCGTCATTGGACTGATTCGACCAGGTCAATGTCTTTCAACAGGGAGGGGGACCAGACCAGGGTTGCATATTCCAAAAGAGGCCTGACAAAGACCTTAAAAGTCCAAAGCTTTGTGTCGCGGCTGCCTGAAGTAAAACATTGGTTGACAATAGCAAGGCGACTGAAGGCTGCAGCGGTAATCTTGCTGCAGTGTAGGGAAGACTTGAGGTTGGAGGTGAACCAGATACCGAGATCTTGGATTCCGTCAGTTTTGGGAAGCATGTGGTTGTTTACAAAGTATGAAAAGTTTTTATTTGACAGGCCAATGTGGTAGGTCTGGCATTTGGTTTCAGAGAGGGGCAATTTCCAAGCAGATGCCCAGCTCAGGATACAGTTAGTAGTTTCCTGTAAAGATACCACATCAGATTGTGCAATTCCGACACAATTCTAGGCTACAAATTTGCCGATGACCTGAAAATCAGTTCAGAGATTATTGCTGCTTAATCTCTGCACTGATTTTCAGGTCATCGGCAAATTTGTAGCCTAGAATTGTGTAGGAATTGCAGTTCAAATCATTCAAAAAAAATGTAGGGGACCAAGGACAGAGCCCTGTGGTACCCCGCTAGTGGTTTGCATGGAGGAAGAACGAGAGTTTGACACTGCGACACGCTGGGACGTCTGAAAGAAAGCATGCAATCCAAGAGTGCAACTGTCCCCGGATACCCAGCACTTCCAATTTAAGCAAGATGCCACGATGATTTACTGACTCGAAAGCTTTTTGGAAGTCGAAACAGATTACGTCCGTATGAATTCCGAGGTCGAGTGCACAAGTCCAAGAGTCGAGGGCCAACAACAGATCTTCCCGGAAGAAAGCTTCTTAAATGTCTATAAGAAATTTACGCATTTTTATAGACAATCGGCTTTTATTTATTGGCCGTGCCCTTTTCTGTTCTAATATCATTTGCCTTTTCATTAGGTGGATCCTTGTCCTTGCTTCTAGATTTTTTTTTTTAATGTGACGATCTACTTACGTTAAGACTTTTGAACTCATTTTTTTACGTTTTATTCATTGTTTTGTTTTTTGACAAATGGCCATCCACCCTTCTCCTTCTTTTCCATTATCTTGTATTAGTTTTTACCTTTCCGGCTTCGCATTCCCTATTTTTCAAGGTTTTTAAGTTTTTTTTACACGCATTTTAAATGCAGCCCCTTTTTTGGCTAGCAGTCAGCCATCCCCCGTGATCCTTGCCAAACCTGTTGCTCCGGCAACAAATTGATTATTATTATTATTATTAAATCCTAAATCCACAATTGCTCTGAGATCGATGAGATTGTACAGTTTAAGTTTTTGCTCGTCCGAAGCCATGACGTGGGGAACGAGCCAGCTATTGCTATTCAGAATGACTTTGCCATTGGCCACTGCCGCTGCCTTGTAGATGGCATTCGTGTCGCACGATCACATCAAGTGTGAGAACGTGTTTAATTCCATAGATGAGCTTATCGTAATTTTCCAAATATCATACGAGTGTTTCAACGGGACTTTGAAGGTAACGCTTTCTTTGGGAGATATTTCACTGATGATTAACGCGTGTCGCTGTTTGAATCAGGCACTGTTGATTAGTTTGGCATCCACGGAAGCTGCACTATCCAACGCCCAGCACTGGCCGAGCAAAGCCGGTTGCTCCGCCGAGCCGTAAGTGAGCAACCTCTTCATCAAAGTACCGAACCCCGGATAATTTACCTTGTCGACTTGTTAATCGCCTAGATGGTATTTGATAGTAGAAAACAGGAACATGGGAGCATTTTTAATCAATGCTGCTACGTTACCATCGGCATAAGTCGAATTATCGTCCTACAGCAGCCTCCCTTTAACCAGGAGGAAACTGTTGGCAACGTGCAGAAATAAATCTTGGTTTTCGACGTGTATGTGATTTCTGAATTTACGTTGTTGAGATTAGTGCCAACAATAGGATTGTATTCGTGGTAAGTGTAAGACTCGACCAATGAATTGTAAACCAAAGGTCTACTACGCTCATTTTCTGGGTGTTTTCATGAATTTGATGAAAGCTTTGTTTCTAGGCGTTAAACCGTTTGTTTTTTATTATTTGAGTTAAAATTAAGAAAGAGCCCTTTCCCTTATTTGTCCAAACACGAGCATTTGTATCCTTTTTTAACTTTTAGATCTCAAATGAAGACGGACCGTGAGCATCTCACCCTTTAAATCCAACGGCTCGTTGGTCTGAGACGTGAGCCAAACTCTTACATTTCTTATTAATTTGGTAGTCACCGGGAGGTAAATTAAATTATGAGGATACTCTATAATTTTGAAACCGGGTGGTGAATTGGGATAATAGGAGTATAAAGTGGGCTAGGTGTCGATGTTTAGGTACGAATTGCCTACGATATCGACGTGCACGAAAATTGTATTGACGCTCATAATGTCGACAGTATTTTGACTGTCTCGACTTCTAAAATAGTTGCCCGATTCAAATCCCAAAACTGGAGTCAAACTCTTGTTGCCCGAAAAGGATAGGCCGTAGTTCGGATCGGTAATTATCAAATCGGTTCTTAAAGTGTTTAGATTCGGAAGAATTGTAATGGCATCCTTGCTGTGTTCATTTGCATCTATCGCCGACTTGAGAAATTTATTCAAATCTTCAATTTCGTAAGCTCCCGGGCCCGGGGTGAGTAACACTTTGTGCCAGGAAGCACCACCATCGGTCGTGTATTGAATTTCGTTATTTTTTGAGGTGATGGTATGAATGCTGTTTTAAGTGTCTAAATTAAGCAGAGCCAATTCGCAATTTTTTTTCAGAGTCCAAATTAATGGGAGTGTTTAGATTAATTCTCAAATCAGAGTCTTTGCCAGAGAGAATAATTGAACAGTGATATAGGCCTACTCGGAAAGAAAAAAAATGTGAAAGTTCAAAGAGCATTTGCACGACCCCTCCAGTTTTGGGAACCCCAAAATGTTGTTAATTCGTCATTTTTACCCTTTGAAGCATTTTAGAGTTACCACAATGTGAAAGCTCAAAGCACATTTGCACGACCCCTCCTATTTTGAGACTCCCAAAATGTTGCCAATTCGTCATTTTTACGCTTTGAAGATCGAGAGTCTTTTAAAGTTATCACGATGTGAAAGCTCGCAGAGCATTTCCACGACCCCTCCAGTTTTGGAAACTCCCCAAAATGCTGCCAATTCGTTATTTTTTACGCTTTAAAGCATTTTAGAGTTCTCACAATGCGAATGCTCACGAAAGCATTTGCACTACCCCTCCAATTTTGGGTACCCCCCTCCAAATTTTGGTACCCACCATACTGCTGCTAATTCGTCATTTTCACGCTCCGAAACCATTTGAAAGTTCTTATAATGCGAATGCACGTGAAGCATTTGCACTACCCCCTCGGATGACGTCACTTCCGGTCACGTGACCTTCGTGATTGGAGGAGGACACATTTACGCGGCAAAAGGATTCATGTAGCAAAAGGATATTTTTAGGTAACAAAAGGACACTGAGGTAGCAAAATGCACTCCATCATGGATGACCTTGACTCACTTTGACCTCCACCTGGTGATCTATGTTGGGTATGGCCACACTTCCAGGATACAAAAAGGTAACAAAAAGTACTTTCCCACCCTCTACCAGATCGATGACAACTAAAAAGTGGGGAATGACCCGGTTTGACACGGTGACCCATCTTGGCTATGGCCACACTTCCAGGATGCAAAAAGGTAATAAAAAGAACTTTCCCATCCTCTTCCAGATTGACGAAAACGAAAAAAAAGGTAGCAAAAGGCACTTTCACACCATCCTCCAGATTGAAGACCTTGACCTGGTTTGACCTTGACCCGGTTTGGCCTTGGGGTGGGGGTGTTTGTTTGTGGATGCCATATCGCAAATACCCCCTAGTAAAGTAAACCTCCCACTCAAGAAAATCTATTCAAGTAAATCACTCCTGAAACGAGGGTAGGTTTATTTGAGGGTTTACTTCTTGCATGACTTCACGAACTTTTCTGCAGGATGGGGGGGGGGGGGGTTTGTTTGTGGCTGCCATATGGCAAATACCCTCTACTATCGGCCTAGCCTTAATATTTTTGTCATGTTGAGGTTAAATCCCAACGCGCCCGAAATTCAAATTGTAGAAAATGTAAGGGAAAGGTGAACTAAAAGAAAAAGGAAAACTAAAAGTTAAAGGATGAATATCCACATTCACAGAGAGAAAGATGCATCAATAACTTTTTCATGATTCTCTCCAGCTAAGCTACCTTGGCCAGCAAAGAAGTGTGGTTTGGATAGTCCTTATGGTTTTCGCGTTAACAAACGTGGCTTGGTGCACGGATCACTTGTTTGCCCATCGATCCAAGACCGATACCGGTCGAGTTGTGAGTCCGATACCGAAACTGAATGTATATGTATTTTTTGGTCTAAGTTGAGAGCTATATACAACTAAATATAGGGCTTGATTCTAGAACTTAATGGAAAGCCAGTTTTGCACCACACTCATTTTCGTGCTCTAAATTGTCTTTTTTTGGAAATAATTTTTTTTTAAATACTTTGAGAACTTTTTGAACTGTTGTTTTAAAATCAGCACAATTAGCCCATTCTCGCAAAAACGGTTAAACCGGTATACTTTAACGTCAAAATTGGTCGATGCCGATATCGATATCGATCCTCTGATATTTTCCGTAATTTTTTTTGCAAATTTTTATGTTTTGCATATTATTAAGTAGTAGAATAAATTTTCTTTGCTTTTACTTACCAGAATTTTTCTTTGAGAACGGATTAACGTATACTGCACTTCTCTTCGTCTTGTATGTTGATTTTATCTCCATTTTCATAATGTGTTGTATATATATAATGTATTACTAAATTATATTATTAAATATAGAAATATACATGTGTATATTATATCTAAACCAAAAACAATAAATTGTAAGCAAAAAACCCGCCAAGTTTCAGCCATTGGACGTCTCTGATATCAAAAACGAGCCAAGTTTTCACTCATGAAACATAAAACGCAATTTTAAAACTTGGCGCATTGCAAGCCTTTTTTTTTTACTTGAATAGTTCGGCTATATCTTATTTTTTCGAATATATATATATACAGTGAATTTCATCGAAATAATGTTAAAGATTTTTTGTTACAATATCTTTTGTTTGAATCAATTTACAATAAAGTTTTACAACTCAGATGGTGGCGTTTTGTTGAACTACTGCAGACTAGCGTGCTGTACTGTAAACTATAGCTTTTAGCGGTACGCAGTATTATTACGCAGTACAGTTATTTGTGAACCCTTCCTGACGTAACGAAAATCAGAGTGACCGATTGATCGTTTCAACTTAGACGTTGTTATTTCACTTCGTGTGCGCGAAACAATAATGAAACAGCAACAAGAACAACAACAATGAACTAGCGCTTATTTTG
>JAHWFP010190303.1:0-22536 GCA_023313725.1 Lithobius niger | reverse complement strand
AAAAGTTCACATGGCTAAACTGATAAATAAGAATTAAATAAATACAGATGCATACCTATTTACGCTGTCTTTTGGACTTATACGTCAGACTGCCTGAGCGTGGAAACGAACGTAAGATCTACTTACTGTCAGTATGTCTCAGCGGTAGGACCTCGGCCCTTGGTTCCAAAGGTCGTAGGTTCGATACCCCGCTCAGGCAGTCTGACATATAAGTCCAAGAGGCAGCGTAAATAGGTTTGCATCTGTATTTATTAAATTCTTGTTGAGCCTTTGGCTTTCCGTCCTTAATCCTTATTTCACGTTTAAATGTTCCATTCGTTTCACTTGGAGTCTAGCGCGGCAAATAAGCGTCCCTCCAGTGGCGATTGGAAAGTGTTTGGTTGTATGTATATATATGCACGTGTTAAATACTGCCTAAGTGTCTATGGACGTTTCCTCTTAGGCCGTGTCAGTATGGCTCAGCGGTAGGATCTCGGCCCTTGGTTCCAAAGGTCGTGGTTCTATTCCCCGCTCAGGCAGTCTGACATATAAGTCCAAAAGGCAACGTAAATAGGTTTGCATCTGTATTTATTTAATTCTTGTTGAGCCTTTGGCTTTCCGTCCTGATAAATAAGAAATACGAAAGGCGAGTTCATGTGTAATTATTAAGTTCGACAGGGTAGGGCGGGCCATCCAGGAGAAAACCAAAACATTAAGAGCTATATAGAAAGTTCGCCAAACAAACTAAACATCTTAACTTGAACGGGTAAGATATCCTGGGACAGATAAGTTCATCTGAAAAACACGTATAGGTTTTAGAAGCAAATTTAATCGTTACAAGTACGGTAATAACAATACAAGTTCCATGATAAACCTTAGTAGTACAATTAAATCTGTAACCGTTTCAACACATAAAACAAAATAACAGTGCAACGGCTAAGTGCAATTAGGAAAGTCACGAATAAATCAATGGGTAGCATAATGATAAAAACCGTGAAAACTCCATGGTGAATATGTGGGGTAAATTTGTGCGTCAGTGGCCCGCAACAATTAATGCAGAGACGTGACGACGCGTTTTTGGGATTCGTTTTATGTAACAAGTCTTTCAGATTTTTAAGAATAAAAAAACACCAGCAGACTAATATTAAGCAAGCTGTACGGTAAACAAGGAAACACCATTCCTTTTGACGTTTTAGCCGTCAGTGACAGCTGTTTTCAAGCGAAGAGTTTAAAAATAAATGTGACATTGCATGCAGTCTTTAGATTTTCAGGATCTTCAGCTTGCCATTCTCTTGCTGTATATTGCTACACTCTCGCTTTTTCAAGCGCATATGCATATACGCTGCACAGAACCTTCTGACAATCACTACGTTTACACGACCACTTCGAAACGCTTCAGAGGAATGCGCATCGCGTCCGTGTCGCCTCCGTGGGTCTTGTAAACACCCGTACGTGTCACTTTCTCTGTTCGTGGCGCATTCCCCCAATGCGCTTCACGGAGGTGGTTTGAGAGTTTGTATCGCATCGTCTTTGTGCATGTAAACGCTCGCAATCGCATTGAGCCGTTGGACAACGCCTAGTAAAGATGGCGGACACAGTTACGGCACCCACGTAATTTGTGCTGGTGCCATTCGAATTTTAGGTAAATAAATTGAAAATGAGTGTGCACGACTATAGGAAGACCACTAAGTTTTGATTACATTTGGTTACTTGGGTCTAAGCTGACCTAGTTTACTACATCCAGGGGGGTAGATCAGTGTGGGACTTGCTCACTCTTTGCCAAAGGGAGGGCAGGAAGAAAGGGTTTTTCCGATCGCACTGTTCGAATCGCCTTCCTTAGCGCATTGGCCCTAATCGCTATCTTTCGTCTTGTAAACAGGTGCCGTTTTTTGATGCGCATTTCAAAGCGCATCGCTAAAATGCGCTTTCTTGTGGCCATAGTGATTGTTTGTTCTTTTTGTTGAACAACCTCTTGCCTTCTTTTGCGTCTGCATCTGTTAACAAAAAACCTAACCGGTTAACAACTTCCGGAAAACATGCTACTCACAGTTTCGGGCTGTGTACGCAGTGTTGCCAACCCTGGCATCATCCTCAGCATTGACGCTATGTGACATTGCAAGTCTTCAGATATTCAGCATGCCAGTCTCTTGGTGTATTGCTACATGCTCTCGGTTATACAAACGCATGTGCAGACAATGTACAGAACCCCCCAGACATTGTTCTATTTGCTGAACGGATTACCTTCTTTTATATGTCTGCATGTCTTAACAAAAAAGCTTCAGCGATCCACAACTTCCCGAAGACATGTTACTCACAAATTTGGGCTATGTATGCAGTATCGCGAACACCGGCATCACCTTCCGCATTTATATATTGTGACATTTCATTCTTCAGATATTCAGATCTTCAGCTCACCAGTCTCTTGGTGTAGGCCTATTGCCACACTCTCACTTATACAAACGCATATGCATACGGAGTACAGACCCTCCTGACATTGTTCTATTTGCTGAACGTCTTGCCTTCTTTTACGTTTGCATCTCTTAACAAAAAGGCCTCACCGACTCACAACTTCCCGAAAACATGCTACTCACAAATTCGGGCTATGTACGCAGTCGCACGACGAATATCCCTGTCCTGGGAAGGACCGCCTCGATGCAGACAATGACAACCGAAAAGAAGACCGGAGAAGGAAAAGGAGGTAAGTGGAGGGGTGGGTAGTTGGGTGGGGGGGCAACGACAATTGCGCGTGCGTCGTCCGTCGGTCGCCTGAGGCCTCACCAGGGAGGTGGAGGAGAAGAAAGGAGGGGAGGGGGGTCCTGTCAGGTGCCGTTTGACGGCCTCCGCTTCAATTCGGACGCTGCTCCGGGTATAATTTGAGCGAATGGCGTTGCCAACTTTTATTGGCTAAGCCATTGGAAATCTTTGGGAAGGGGCCGGCCGCTTCTAACCTGACAATTTCTAGGGAATCCCAGGAAGGTATTGATTCTCCATGAATCCAACGGGGATTGGGGCACACGCAAGACAAATAGCCCGAGCCACAAATAACCAGTAGCAGCTGCGCCGCCCCGCTCGCTACTTACTCTACCCCGTCGATCCTCCCCCCCCCCCACCTACTGTGCCAACCCACCCACCGACCCACACCGAGTACTATTTTTCCGCTAGCTTCTTTCTCAGCGTCTTCGTTTCTTTCAATGGATACACGTTCATTTCGTAAAGGAATGAAGCAAAGACGGTATGAGTGGTTTGGCGATTTAAAAGTCTTCTGCGCAACGACTGTATTCATAACTACGGCTAATCCAGATTAAGTTTGGTTTGATTCGTCGTACCGTTTGAAGTAGACCTCTTATTGTGGTATAGTTTTGGTTACTAAAAAACCGCTGCTCGAGAGTATGGATTGCGCACCTACCAACCTATGAGAGTGGTGTTTCAGTTGCTGCTGCGCCCTTACCCCTCGCGACGCAGCATCGTGATAAATCTATAGCTGGTAACCCCTCTTTAACTAACCTTTCATACCTTGTGGATGGAAACTGAGTCTTTGCGGTTCAGTGAATATTACAGGATCGTACCGGCTCGTCTGACTTCGGGCAGTTGACTGAACAAGGCACTGGGGTTTTGGTCGAATCGAGGTTTAAATGCTGAAGGGCAAATTTGAAATTGCCTAACCGAAAGTTGGGATCAAAATTTGGACGTCTTCCCTGAATTGGGGCTTGAACTGAATTAAACATTCCAAAACCGTTGCCATGCCACCATCAGCTGCCATGAGGGCCAACTACAAAACCCACATGTCACACAGTATTGTTTTAACAAATAATCTGCATTGTTTATAATCGCCGCAAGGCTCTTCAAAAACAATCTGGAAAACAGGGAAGTCCCACTGATGAACAATTCAATGGGCGAAGTGGTCGGGTCTTGCTTGAAAAAGATTTTCAGGTTGAAGGTGCCGAAATATACCAAATTAGTCGTGGAACTCGCAGCACTGTGTTGAGGGCAATTCGACTTCCGAATTTTCTGTAAGCGTGGTTTGTTGCATGTAGTGTGACCAGTGCAACTATGGTGTGAGGTCAATAGTTTTGTTTACAATACTGTATGACATGGGAGTTTTGTAGTTGGGCCTCGTGGCATTGATGGTGGCATGGCAACGGTTTTGGAATGTTTAATTCGGTTCAAGCCCCAATTCAGGAAAGACGTCCAAATTTTGATCCCAACTTTCGGTTAGGCAATTTCAAATTTACCCTTCAGCATTTAAACCTCGATCGACTAAAATCCCAGTGCCTAATGTTCAGGCAACTGCCGGAAGTGAGGCGAGCCGGTACGATCCTGTAATTATTCACTGAACTGCAAAGACTCAGTTTCCATCCACAAGGTATGAAAGGTTAACAAGGGGTTACCAGCTATTTACCACGATGCTGCGCGACGATTGGTAACAGCGCAGCAACAGCTGAAACGCCACTTACATGTCCATAGGTTGGTAGGTGCCCAATCCATTGTCTCGAGCAGCGGTTTTTTAGTAGCCAAAACTATAACACAACTAGTTGTGTCCGTGCGAATGCTGCGCATTCCCCCCCCCCCTTACCTCCCTCCAGGTGTTTGGTCTTTGGTTTTAAATTTATCAAACCGAAGACCGAACATGTGAATGGCTCCCACATATGCCCTCTCCCCCACAATTACTTTAACCCCCAATCCCCACACTCCTGCCCCTCCCGGATTCGCATACGTCTCCCCCATACACGCTTGCCCGCCTCCCCCTCCCCGAAAACGTCGCCCCGTGGCATTCTCCCTTGCAGCCCCGGAAAAGTCGCTGGCGTGTGTTTGACTGAAGACTAAAAAAAAACCCTATCACTAAGAAATCCAGCATTCAGTAAGCAAGTATTCCCATGTTTAAGTTAATCCTTTGAAACAATTCACTTCGGTAGCGCGCATTGTCCGCCACACACACTTGCCCTGGCACCATCTCCCGCACCCCCCGAAAACGACGGTCCGTGACATTTCCCCTTTGGTGCAGCCCCGGAAAAGTCGCATGCATATGTTTGACTGAAGGCTAAAAAAAAGCCCTGATAAATCCAGCATTCAGTAAGCAAGTAACCCTATGTTTAAGTTAATCCTTTGAAACAATTCACCTCCGTACCGTGCATGGCAACATTGTTGCAAGCAACGATTGTTGCCGCCCACTTAAAAACAATTCAACTCCTTTCTGGAAGTGAACATTTAGGAAATAAATGCGCCTTTCCATTGTGTAAGGCTGCTAATTTCGAGGGGGCCTCGGAATTAAGAACCAATCGTCGTTTGGTTTAAAATTGACTGGTTTAGTAGACACGGATTGTTTTTTTTTTAGCTCAAACGCCGACAATGGCACAGTCCACGCGACTAAAACTTTGTTGGGCGCTTTGGTTCCACAACAATACCAAAAAAAAACCGAACCCAAAAACGGTGCGGCAGGTCTGGTAAGTGTCGCCATCTCTTCGAAGACTTTGAGAAAAGTGTTATAACCCGAACTTGAAGTCCAAGGCCATAGACGGCCACATGGCAGGTTTGGTAAGTGGCGCCATCTGTTCAAATACGTTGGAAAAGTGTCTCGACCCGAATTTTGAAGGCGAATCCCGTCAACAGATGGCACTACAAGATGGGGTACTTAATTGCACGACGGAACGGCGTGGCCGGTGAATTGGCCGCCTGCTCCGTATTAAATATGTAGATATAAGACGTATACTTCAAACGGTACGACGAATCAAGCTAAACGTAATCTGGATTAGCCGTAGTTATGAATGTTCGGGATGTACATTGTTGTTGGATGATTGCCTTTCTGATCAATGGAATAAAAACAGAGGACTCCCATAAGGTTTGGTCCGGGCTCCAAGAACCGAAAATAAATTGGTGTTCACCTAAAGTTTATGACCTGCATGAGTGATCTTTGATGTTCATTCACCATAACCTCTCCTAAATACAACATTGTTGCAGTCTCCAGATTTTAGCAAATAGCTGAGAACTCTTGAACGTTAAGATTAGCTGGTTGTGTGGTTGGATAGTGTGTGTCAACGGTGAAAGAGAGAGACAGAAAGAGATTATGCATGACAGAGAAGCAGAGGGAAAGACAGATCGAGCGAAAAAAATAAAGAGCGGGAGTGAAACAGCAATAGAGATAGACAGACATAATATGAAATAAGGCCAAAAATTCCACATAAATAAACACTGTCACGACGTTTTAGCCCAACTCAAAACCATTATCAAGTGGTAAAAAGCTAAAATCAATAAAACAAAGCGGCTGCAGCGACTACCTAGTCGCAACAGGTATTCTGTACACTTCCGTCACTTTCGGGCTACTTTCGTTTCATAGGGCCTACTTCCGTTTAAAAAAAATTAATTTTAACTAATTTTCGGACACCAAGTTTAACGGTGAAAACCGTTAGTCTCTAATCTGGTACCGTCCCATAGATTATGGGATCACTTTTCGGGCACTTCCGTCCCCTTTCGGTCCACCCCACCGAAAATGTTGAGGCGCACACCTCCATCACGCACTGTTACAGCGATCTCCATTATATAATTTAAAAGTAGTAACAATCACAATTATCGGTTAAATATGTGTTTTAGGACTAGTTTTGAATTTCTAGGGGTAATTGTCAGCTTTTTGGTTATTTTTTACCTACATTTTAAATTTCGTTAGTAGCAGCTAACGGAAAATTGGGTTCGAGAGTAGGCCTATTATTCCTGCACGTAACATGGTGTCGAGATGCTAATGTATGTCGTAAATTTACCGAGGCGTTACCGTCACTCGCCTGACCAGCCGTTTAACCAGTTGACACCGCTTCCTTCACACGGCCGTTCCTCCGCATAATTCCTTGGTGTGAGTCTATTGCTTATACGCGTATGAATACGACGAATCTGGCCCTACATCTTCAGTCGATGGTCTGGTTAATCTAACCAGTTGGCCCTTTGGAGCTACAAGGGCTAGCACAGTAGTTAGCCAAGCAAATAAGTAAACATACTCTTTTCATTCGCTGGATTTGGAGGCGGGGATACTGACCGCTGGGCTGTTTGCAGCTCGCTTTACTCGGGGTCTCTGGGAACCCTTCATAAAGCTTGCGTAGCGCCCGGAACCTTACTTTTTACCTCTCTTTACAGGTATACATGCAGTGTATTGTACGCTGGGTCTCGGGAGGTTATACAGACAACCGATGTTGTGGAGTTAGATCAGTGCGTAAACCAGGCCAGGGCTCTACTACAGTATAACCGGCCGAATCTAGGATGAAAAATAGCATACGCGCATACTCCATACTGGGTTGGACAAATGCGGCCGCCGAAAGCACCGCTGATGCGATTGATTTGTCTTGTTGCCGCTTTCTGTCAAGCGAGGGTAACAACTTCAGTACAAAAGAATGCTGCCACTCTTCCTTGTAACACTTTCTGCATAAACGAACATGTCGCTATTTACTGAAGCGCTATGTGCAGTCGAGAAATTTAATAACTTTGTGGCAAAAGGCTACAAGGGAATTTATTTATTTGTACGTGTAAGCTATTTTCCGGGTGATTACTGGGATTGAGCTAATGAGTTGCTAGGCTTTTTGTCAGTTGCCGCTATTTGGCAGTATAGATGGCGGGACTCACCGTACAAAAATTCACCAATGCGATTTGCTCGGCCAATTCCCGAACAGACCTCGAAGAAATTAAATGGGCCCCTCGTGGCGGCCATTTTGTCTGCCCCTTTAATATTGTTGTAGGTCGGACCGAATAGTTTACTAGCCATGGCCAGACACAGTGATGAAACACGGCTCCCGATCCAGTCTTAGCCTACCTAATCAAAGCGTGTGCTCAAAAAACGAAGAACAACAGACTTCCACCAACATGAGCACTCTCACTATTTATTAGCTTCCCGAAAATGGCTGCCACTAGGTTTCTTGTCCCAACCCTGATCAGCCAGTCTTAACTGACACCTTGGTGGTTGTGATTTAAGCTTGAGTGATCTCGGTTCGGACCACAAACTTAGTGGCAGCCATTTTGTTTCTTGTATCACTTTTTTCTATGGCGAAAACTTAAATGGTCCCTTGTGGGGTATTTGTACGATTTAACTTTCACTGATGCACAATAGGCAATACTAGCATCAGTGCAGCACACTAATGCACACTAATGCAGCACACTAATGCAGAAATAGATCATCAGTTTTGCATCTGACAATGGAGCTCCCAACGTTTATGAAATTACCGTTGCCTGTCTTTTGGAGTTTAAAGCTTAAGTGGTATGATTTAGTTATTGTCTAGGGGGTTCTGGAAATCGTTATATCTTAAATACGCAAACACGATAAGATTGCATGTTAGCAACAGATTGAAAAATAAAGATGGTTAGAACAGTTTTGATCACACATTTTTTTAACGCCAACAGGTAAAAACAGTTTTAATTTTTTGCATTTTTTTTTGTGTGTGTGGTCAAGCCAAGCCTAACTATCTTTATTTTAAAGTCATTAGCGTGACCGTTAAAAGGAAATTGTTGATAATGGTGCTAGTGCAATGCCTCAATTAAGCGGGGTGCAAAGGATGTGAGGTACCCCGGGCTCAGGAGGCAAGGGGGCCCTAAATTCTCAGCAGGAGCCCCAAATTTGTTCATAAAACTGCTGTAAACGAGGCCATAACCTTGCATCCAAAATTGTTTATTCTTTTGGGGCCCTAACATTTTATTCTTCCATCCCTTTTTGAAAAAGTCTAGTTGAGGCACTGTGCTGGTGAAACTTTATGGTGGCTGTTACCAGGCTAGTAATTGCCTAAGGACGAAGAAGGTTTACTTTGGCTATTAAGAAGATAGCTGTCTAGAGTAATGGAAAGGATACTGAACTGTTTAGAAGAAGGGAGCTGGAAGCTTCACCACGACTGTTATAAAAAGCGCTAATGTCGATATATTACCAGGGTTATTTTACCAGGGTTATTTTACCAGGGATATATTACCAGGGTCGATATATTACCAATGTCTGTTATTCCAGTTGTTTCTTGCCAAAATGCTGACTGTCTTGTAGCGTTCTCTCCTCACACCTGTTAACAGGGTTCATATGCCAGCTGGAAAAGCTTGGAAAGTTTGATATTCAGTTTGATATCCAGTTCTGGGCCTTGAAATGTAAGGAATCGTGACAGATTTTGTATTTCAGGTTGGAAAGGCCTGGTACTTTCTGAGAGTAATGTTCAAGGAATAATATTCCAAGTTTACTAATAAAAAAAAATGTCGGTACTGTACATCGACTTGAAAACGTGTAAACACTGTTGGTTACGCTCTAACAGTTAAACACAAAATTGCAAGATGTCGCCCCAGTTTGTTCCTTACATGTCCCATAATGTTTTTCCCTCCCCTTCTATGTTCTTTACTGTTTCGGTTGCTGAAGAGCATAAAATATAATAATAATAATAATAAAGTATTTATTGTGTTTCCAAGGCTTGACGTTTTATAATAAAAACTGGTGAGAGCCGCAATACAAAACTATTTTGCAGTGCAAATAAATAAATTTAGACGATATATACAAAATACTTAATTACGTGCAAAAAGAAATTTTTTTAAATAAATTTAATTTACATAAAATCGACTGTTCAGTTATTCTAATAATTTAATATTTAATACTTATTTCATATTCAGCTAAGAGTTGTCTGTAATTTCCACCTTGAGGTTTTATAATAATTTACGAATACTTGTTTCAATTCTTTATTCAAAATTCCTTACTTTGATAGATTAATCTCTTTTGGGGTCCAACCAACTTAACTTTAAATTTGGGTCCATTTAAGCAATAATAATAATAATAATAATAATAATAATAATAATAATAATAATAAACAAATTTAGCCTTAAGCGATTTGCAAAATTGAAATACTGTGATTTAAAAATGGCATGAAAAATGTAACTTCAGAGCCTGTAAAAAGATGGAAAAGGCCTGGAATTCTGGTTTAAGTAACAACGTACTTAAATCCTGTGCTACATCATGTGTTCAATCCTACGAGTTCCATTTTTGCTTTATAACGGACATCTGCTTCGTGTAAAGCTGTAACAAGTCTTTCATAGGTAAGAAATGAAATAATTGTCTCCAGCGTTGCTTTACTGAATGTTAGCGCAACAGAATGAACGATTCAAGCAAGTCGTAAAGTCATATCGACAGAAAACTCGACATTATTTGACAGTTCTTATGCTCCCCGCCCCTCCCCAACACACATCTTTCTTTCGCTCTGTTAATGCAAGGAGAATGATCGTGTGCGTGTTCACCTCAGCCCACCCCACCCCACCCGTCCTCTCCCATTTACCCTAGTTCATTTCCCCTACCCTCATCCTCAACTCTCCCCCATTGCATTCACGACATCCAAGAATTCCTACTCCCAAAAGCAGCTTTTCTCTCATTTCGCTTGGTCTGTCTTGAGGGTTCTATTGGGAAATGGCGTCAGGACTGCCCCGACGAACATTAAAATTTTTATATCGTTCTGAGGCAGCCGTTTTATGAAGCAGCGACATTCGTCTTGGCACCTCATGGATACAATAACGTCAAGGTTTTAGTCGATGTCATTCCACCTTCTTCTCCACCCAGGTTAAAGCTAACGGCGACATTAAAACACTTGGTGGGTGAGGGTATGCTTGAATTTTCTCTTTCGGACGCATAAAACACTAGATATATATGCCAGTGTGGCTGGATAAGTAAGAGAGAGGGGGGGAGGGGGAAAAGTCATATACCTCTAGACCGAGCTATAAACTCTGCATAGCTAAAACGTTCGTTTTTTTTTTTTTACACATCCTTTAAGTTTTAAGTTATAGCTTTTTCGGGGGACGTTGAAATGGTTTTCTAAGTATTCGTCTTCCCGTTTTTAATGTCTGCTGCATCCTCGTTGAAAGGTAAAGTGGAATGGTCTCCTACTGTACTGTTGCCTACTACTCTGCAGATAAGCCGCACTTGTTGTGTATAACAATAAAGAAGCCGCATCAAAGTTGTAAAATTGTAAGTGACCACCATCCACAAGGACATGAACCAAGGTGCTGAGAAAGCTTCTGATTTTGCTTAAGTTTTACAGTTCTGGTGAGGTGTGACACTCAGGCCCACGAATAACCTAAGGTGTCTTCCATCCCGGCTACCCCTGCTGTGAATTAAGTCGTTGTGTTCTATATTAAGTCATTGTGGCCTTTCGTAAAGGACCGTATCGACCACCACCTGTAAGTACTTGGGGCTTGGACGGTTAGTTTCAAGTTCAAGAACTCAATTCCAGTTCATTCTTTACTGCATAGCTAGGGGACTATACACAGAGTACCACATATAAGGCACTAGGTCCAGGTTGCAGCTTGTATCAGTCCTCGAGAGTTTCAGGATCCCACCCTGTAGTTTGGCCCCCCAACACCAACTGAGGAAGCCTGACCACGCCTTGCCCTTTCTTACACCCGCTGGAGGAGATGCTTCCCACCAAGGATTTACATCACGTGACACAGGTTGGTAGCTTCGTTCCGTTTCCAACTGGTTGAGCAGTTGGACACGCTCGCTACACGGCTGTTGATGCTTGGCTAATTCCCGTGTTTAGGCGGCAATTGAACGGGCGCACAACAGCTCATGTAACAGCAAGGTGCACCTGTTAGCTTCGTGTTGCGTCTTACTGTACATGAACAGCCGTTACAAACCAAGAGGCTGGAAGCCTGGAAGCCAGGCTGGAAGAGGCTAGTTATAAACCGGACAGAAAAGGTCCAGATATGCAGCCATTAATACCATGAGTCTTACTCTTATGGGAACTCATTGCGGTCACATGAAATAAAAAGAAAAAGAAATGTTGTGTCATAAAAGATAGCCAAGTGAATTATCATCTACATTAACACCTGTTTGGGTTCGGTACAGTTGGGTCAGGCGCCATCTTGTTTTGCGGTTTCCATCTTGCAGAAGGCTGATTAGAATCCGAAGATTTATTCTTTTACATATCCCAGTAACTTAAAACACAATTTCAGCTAATTTTCTGCTATCCAAATTCGTGCAGCAAATGTCAGCCTACCGCGGTTTCGGAGACATTATGGCTTATTTGTGACGAATTAGCCTTCAGCCATTATTCCGAACTCAAATTAACGAAATAATGCTATCGCTTTTTGTTGACGCATCACTTGCATTTTGTTATAGGCAATTTCTAGCTGCATGGATCCGACAATAGGAAACCTTTTACAGTCTCTTGGTAACCCAAAAGACTAAACCATCATTAAATTATCATTATTGTTCCTTCCAATTCTGATTATTTTTCAGCTTTAATCGCATTTCATTCGGTGGCTGAACCAAGCCACAGTTGTATTTTTTACGACGACTGTGCAGCTTAATAAGAGAATTCGGCTCGGCAGCTGCCAGCAGTGGCTTCAGGGGCCGATATCCTTATTCTTTCTTTTTATGTATCGTCGTAGGTCTAGCTTCAGGCACAAGCAAAAATGAATTGAACCCAAAACAAAAGACAGCAAACAATAAGTAACGTGGACAGAGCTGTTCTGCTAGGTGCCCGCGAGGAGTGAGACATGATCACGTGGTTTTTAAAGTGTCAGAATCTAAATGAACATGTCCATGTAAAAAAACAAAAAGTTGATTAAAGATGTTTGGAAAGAATAAACTTCTAGTTGCAATGCAACCATGTATACGAGTAAGCCAAGAAAGAAGAGCACCATCATTCATTCCGAACAATAACTTGCTATTTTATACTCGAATTTCCATAATATGGCCACAATGAGATTCTATAGTAATAAGGAGTTATTCGTTGTGGCATTAACTGAGATATTGTTGTTAGACGAAGTTTTCCAAGATAATGAGTGCTCTAGTTTTTCGAACACTGGTGCTCTAATATCAAACCCAGAGGTTACAGCACCCTATTGCAAAGTTGTACTTAACTGTGCAGCAACTTTCGTATCTTGATCAGCCTTTGAAGAGTGCTAACTTCATTATTAAAAGACTACCTAGACGTCATCATCGGAAGGTCATCGGCCCAAGACATTTCTCTTTAGCGGCTATGAGATCTATTCTGCCTTCTCTGGACAGTGTTTCGACCTCCCGCTATGGTCGTAGGTTTCACGGTTCGCATCCCCGGGTTTGTCCCCCTTTACTAGACTTCTTTCTCCTTCAAAAACATGTAGTAAGGTTCAAAATTGAGTCGGTTTATCTAAACGAGCATTAAGTTTGCTTCAGATGACTTAGGGCTCCACGAAATTTATGTTAAAAAAATACTTTACACTGACAAGGTCAAGCAGTGGTGCCAAGAGATGGGGAGGAGGGGGAAGAATATCGATACATTTATTATGTAACAACAACACATCACCAGTCACGGCAACACAGCATAACCCACCAACAGTCAACACACCACATCACTCTAGAAAAACACACACAAAAAATATGTTTTAGTTTATAATTATCCGCAGGGTGGAAAACGCAGAGGGCTGGTGGGTGGCGGTGGTGACACCCCAACCACTAAAAGTCGGAAATATGGGGGTACCATTTTTAAACTATGGGTGGGAGGGGGTTGAAATTATGAGGGAGGGGTTAACATTCACACTGGACCAAGAGGAGGGGATGGGCACTACTGAGGTCAAGTCAAGTGTGGAAGCAATGTGAAAACGACAATGTCAGTAAATTTTCAGTGATAAGAGTTAGTACGGCCATTGCATTACGGCCTGTCCCTGATATTCTGTATCATTCTAACAAATCATTCCGACAATCCAAATATTAGCAAGATACCAGAGAACTGAAAATCGATAAAAACGTAGGTAATCGGGCATTTTCCCCTCATTTCCTTTCTTCATTTAACTAGACGCAAAGAACAATGGAAAATGAGACGTTCCACCATTCTGCAACATAAACAGCCAAAGGAGAAAAAGCTTCCACATCAACAGCTGCTTCGTGTAACCTTCCTGGACCGTGATGGCCTTGCACCATTTCTCATCTTTCTTCCCTCTCTTCCTCCCCCCCCCCCCGCGCGTCCTCTTTTATGTGAGCGCGGAAGAGAGGGCAAACCGAAAGACTTAAGAAGCTGGCTGGCAACTCCCATGCTTATTTCATATTCAGCAGCTTTTGCCTTTTATGCGCTCCGTTCGAGTCGTCACTCAGTCGTTGCCTGCCTATTCTTTTCCTTTGTATACATCACCGTGTACCTTAGATTGTTATTCCTCTAGACGTGCCCAGGGCAAAGCCAGACGGACCCACAGGCAAGCAAGCAAGCAGTTTTCCTCGCGGTCGTCACGAGGGCTTAGATCGAATTAATTACGACGTTCAAAGGCCCTCTTCTGGTCCGTTGTCTTGGAGATGCCGTCTCTTCTTCTAAACCATCTTAACAGTGCCTCGTCCTCCCTCAGTCCGTGCACACAAGGACGACTTTCGTCCCTTAACTCCCTCCCTCCCTCACGACCCCGTCCCTCCCTAACCCCCTCCCGACCATTACGGCTGGAGTGGAGAGTCGGGACGAGTGCGTCTTCATCAAAATACAATGTTGGGCCAGCCATTATTGCTAGCTTGGCTTTCTTGGCTTGGGCTTTTATCGGCGCCTTGCTTCGCCTCTGCTGCTTGTCACTCAGGATAGACGTAGCTAGCTGACGATGGTACCCCGGCTGGTCCCCAAGGAATAACCCCGAGTTAGCTTGCCTTGGTTACTTACATACCGCTCCATACATCCAGATTTTCCTCTCCTCCTGCGCATACAGTGCCCGATGAAATTCTGTGCTGGAATGTTACATTCGTGAAGCACGACAACCATTTAACTTACATATCACAGTAATTGTACATTTTCCTGTCACCGACTTTACAGCTCTAAAAATACAAGAGGGAATGAACGCGTCAACACCGAGATGTGGCTGTGAAAGAAGTCAAAAACATGGAATGGCTGTTGCAAGTTTAATTCCGGATTTCAACGTTGGAATTGTACCACCCCAGCAAGGTTACGCTGATGACGTCATTTGTGAAATCTGCCAAGTCCGGAGTCCACCTGACGTCAAATTGTAATGTGCCATTGTCCTCCGAAATTAATACTCGTTGTTAGTTGAAATAATCCTATTTGATTAATTGTTGTAACAATACATAGCTATGATTTGTCTGTACATAATGCTTGACATCAATTGTAACGGCTCGAGCTCGCTTGGTCTTCCGCCGGGTGCGCCCAACAATTGGGTATTAACATAAAATTACATTCCGCAACCAACTCTCCATCTCCCCGCATCCAAAGGTAATTTCGCCCCTATAATTAGAATTTTTCCCAATTTCCCCAATCCCCGAACTTAAATTCAAACCAGACCAACCCTGTTGCTAGTTCAGCTACTTACCCGTAGCTACTTAGTTTAGCAGTCAACGTATGAAATAGCCCGAAACTAACTAATCCAAATTTTCCCAAGTAAGCCTAAATGCTGTTGACATTCCATTTAAGGCCCTAAGCCAAGGTTAGTGTCGCCCTTGAACTTCAGGCGAGCCTGAGCACACGATCGCTCATATTTAACATTAAACTAACACCAAAACTGAACCACGACTACCAGCCTTGTTCCATCGGTTAAGGTTAATTTGGAATTCCCGCAACCCCTTGACAAGCACCACGGCACATTTTCAAGCACGTCCCTTAACTGTGGGGGTTGGCATTGGGGCAGCTCCCATATGTACTAAAAAACCCTACATGGCAAAGGTGAAACGTAATCAAAAGTATAAAAAATAATTGGTCAATAATACGTGCCCTACCAGCTTCTTTCGTAAGTGATCAAAGATAAAAAGAAAATTGGTCAGTGATGCGTGTCCTATAGGCCTCTGCATTCTATGTATTAATTACACGACATGGCTAAAGGTATAATCAGTGGTTTTCAAGTTCTTAAGTCTCTTCATTACACGACGGTAAACGACCACTTTAATATTATCTCCAGTTTCTTAGTTTATTCAGTGCAGAACCAGTTGTGAAAACCAGAAGTGTGTTGTGTGTTCACGTTCGTTGTTAGCATTTCTTCCATTTTCTAGTCATGTAAATAAGCCAGGTGAATTAATCTAAGTGCGTGTTAGTTCAACAAAGTTAGGGTAGACCAAATGGATCAATTTCGCAGGGTGGGGGGGGCAGGCCTTGCGCGAAAGCAACTCGTAAAATATTAACCAAGAAGAGTATGATTGTTCGAAAGTTAAGCAACTGACAAACTGACTGCAAAGTTTTTTATGAATCGGTATTGACTTGCTGACTCACAGCTTCAAGTAGAATGGAGCTAGATTAGTGAAACTAGTTTGTACACTTTGAAAAATCCAATAAAATTGAAATAAAGAGTAATATTAAGTAAAATGCTACCGGCCGTCTAACAGTTGCTATGCCCAATTTTTTTTCATTGTCAGTTTTTTCTAAGTTTCATGATCAAATGAAAACGTTACAGTAGATGCTGAAAAATTATTAAAAAAATTAAGTCTACATTGTTTCTACCTATCAAGTATGGTGAAAGGATAGATGGAAGCGCCAGAAGATCTGAGGTCAAACCCAAGGTCAAACCGAGGTCAAACCCAGGCTCTTGTGTAAATTCAAACCGGAAATTCGGAACAAATATTTTTTATGAAGGAAATAAACTGCTTCGTTGGATTAAAATGTAATAAGAAAAAGCCTCAGTAGGGCTAATAAACATTGGTTTTGGTTATTTTAAAACCATCGCTGCACACACAACATGCAAAAACAGTAAAACATGACTTTGTGGTACATCTACTAAACATTTCGGTTACTTTATCAAAGGTATACCGTTAAAACAATTCACATTTTCATTTTATATCATTGCTCCTAAGTAAAATGGTCTGTTTTTAAATGATTTAAAATGAAAATGTGAATTGTTTTGCTGTTACACTTTTGATAAAGTACCAACATTTTTAATAAATGTACCACGAAAAGCGGCCACAATTTTTCATAAATGCGCCACGAAATATTAAAAGTGGCACATCTATTAATATACGTGCGTTGTATGTGTAATTCGGGGAGGGGGTGGGATTAAAGGCACTTCAAAACGAGCATGGCAAGGCCTCGACAGGAAGTGAAGCAAGATGACTAGTGGTTGAGCTATTTATGTGGGTAGACTGTGTGGCACCTGGTGGCGAAACCCGGACATGTTTGCCTGTTTGAAGAGAATTCTGCTGTAAATGGTCGTGAACTGTTGGTGGGAGGGGGGGGGGAGTTAGTTTAAAGAAATACACAATGTTTCTAAATTCATTCTTGTGCGAAAAAATGAATCTTCAAACAAGCTGTTTGTTTGATTCGTGTCAGTTTATAGGTACTATTGAACGAGTGAATTCTATTTATCGTGCAGTTTAAGTTAGAATTACGTGACGTTAGGCATTAGCCAATGTACTACGTGGCTGTGCATGTGGATTTAGCACATAAGTGCCAGTGAATGACAATTTTTTCGATTAAGGGTTTGATAAACAACACGTCGGACCAGCGTGCTGCAATTGTCCGACGATGCTTCTTTTCGGGCGATCGTATAGAACCCTGTTTTGGGCATTTCGTGCTTTTGCCAGGCCGATATTGGAATATGCATCCCCGGTATGGTCCCCCCACCTCGTGGGGGATATTGACAATGTCGAATCCGTGCAGCGCACATTCACAAAGCGACTGTGGGGGCTCTCAAACTTAAATTACTCCTAACGACTGCGTGATTCGCTGGAGCTACGACGACTAAACTGTGACCAATTGCTCGTGGACTCCCTCCCACATATCCACTGTGACATAAAGTGTGGTCGCTTCTCTGAAACAACAATTGATAGTGTAACCAGGGAACATCCCCTCAAATTGATACAACATAAGGCCACGTTGAACTGTACAAAGTTCTCTTTCTCATCTAGAGTGGTGAGTGTGTGGAATGGTTTACCGTCGGACCTGGTTCTGGCACCAAATGCCGGTGCTTTCAGGCGTGGCCTGGTATCGCAGCGGGACTATTTTGACCAGACATGTTAAGTACTTTTGATTGCTTTTAATACATTATTGATTTTATTTATGTTTTTTTATTACTCTTAGTATTTTTTTTCTCCTTTTAATTTTGGTGGGGTGTCAGCGTGGGGTGTTCAATCCTTCCCTATCCAGCCACATGTATGTACGTGACCAAGTTACAAATTACAAGCTGTAAATTACGTATTCCAAGATATCCCAACCCAACTCATCTTTGCGAGAAATCAGGCTATAGGAAGAGCTAACTTGCATTGACTTTCTTTTTGTTCACTTGTTTTTTTTTTTGCACGAGATTATGACTTCAACCCTTGAAGCTATTTATTTGCATGGACACAAACAATCTAGCTGGAGCACACACTTGCATGTTTGCCACCCAATGGGAAGCAAGCATGCATAAGTCCCGAAACGATCGACATTGACTGGGATTAGTGTCACAAAGATAAATGCTGTCAGCGACTAAGCGTGATTCTGTGGTTTCCCTAGCACGTAATGTTTGTTTTTATTACCGAACGTTACGTGAAACGAATGTAAAGGTGGCTTTTAAGAGCTGGGTATTAACGAAACCCGTTATTCAATTCGATGTTGGCAATTCTGGATCGGTCATTTTCTGGATTAATTTGTTTGTTTTGGGCACCATAACCGTTTTTGCTTGATATATTGGCATATTAAAAGCAGCTAAACAGCATTCGCAACTTAAGTACTATCGGTATAGTTTGATCTGGGGAAGGCACCAATATCGTGCCACGTGCATTGAACAGACCAGGCACGGGGAGGGGGGACGGGGGGGGGGCATTGCCCCTCCCCTTTTTGTAAAAAAAAAATATATGCTCTATTTTGATTTTCTGAACCGATAAACGCTGGTGCTGCAGTTAGAGAAAGGGCCTAGAGGCAAAAAAGGGGAAAAAGAAGGGCGTTTCTTCGTGCGTGTTCTTTGATAAACAGTAAGGAATGGTATGGTAAGCATTATGCTAACATAATGAATGGTTCTTTTAGCTAATAAATCGCGTCAAACTATCAATCCCGAATTAGTAAGCACAATTTATAAACATTTCTTCTGTTACTATCCACAAAACTTTTTAACAGTTTTACCTTCCACTCATAAACCACTTCAAGACAAGTAATACGTAACATGCTTCGCTGCTCATACAAGAATGTTACAGCTTCCCAGTCACCATTGTGTGCGCGGCGTATCTTGAGTCCTGCAAGTATGTTGTGAGCGGCTACGTCTTCCTGGAGGGTGGCTTTAATAGACGGCCGCCATTGTTTTTGTAACCATCTTGGATATCAACAAGTCACTCTGCTACCAAAAACGTACAATCGATTATCTGTGTTCGTTCTGCGGAGAACTCAAGATAGGCCGCGCACACTATAAGTACATAAACATATTATAGCATAATATGAATAGCTCATACAAGGAAGCAATAACTTCCTTGTTATGAGCTAGTCATTTTATGCCATTCCACGCTTACAGCGTTCAATCAAACATCGTCACTGAATCTCAGGATTCGATTCTTCAATTGACGACCAACAAACCAGATCATTAACCCCTTCACGATCAGGTACTGACACGAGGGTTCCCTGGATTGAGAGTTCTCTGGACACCCGAGCATAGCGAACTAACACAGCCAAGTCGTTTGCCTCCTGGTCTCGAAGTTAAGAGAACCTTACATCGAATCGCATCGCCAACTTAAATACCTAATAAAAAAAAAGAAAAACCGGTACGAACACACGTTCTTGCTGGTCGGAGGGGGTTAATCTTATTTTTCATACACATGCTAATTGACATCTACCACACTTAGCAAATGTTACCAAGCGTCAAAAAACAAGAAGCAGCACTGTAGGCAACAGATGCCAACTTATATTAAACGTTTGAGTGACAGAGGCAAAAAAGCAGACTACGCCCTTCATTTTTAAACACCAACTGAATATAGACGAATAACACTAAGAGTAAAACAAACTTCAACTGCAAACTGCGAGGCTGTCGTGCATTATGTTCTTTTCCATCCTACTTTTCATAAACTGAGTTACACACTGATCAACAATCTCTGGCACAGTTTCCCACAAATACCAAAAGACCCAGCTTCCAAGACGATTGCAAGAATAAGAAGTCAACCTACATTTGTATTGCAGAGAGAAGTGAAGGTAGACATGCCCTTAATTCAGAAACACCAACTGTATACATATGAAATGGACGCGTTAGGAAAGAATCATTCGTCAATACAGTTGCCGTGGTTTCGTGCCAATGCACCATGTTCATCCATCTTACTTTGCATAACCCAACTGGTTTGACCTACATAATCTGAGAAAGAGTTTCGGCAAATTCAAGCGGGCATGTATTGAGCTGGTGCCAAAACCTCGGAAGCTCACCTGAGCGTTTTGAAGAAAGCGAAGGACGACCACAACTCTAAAGACGACAAGAAGAAGAAGAAGAAGAAGAAGAAGAAGAAGCAGTAGACGAGAAATGAGATCAAAAGAAGAGCCTTCAGGCAAAAGAGAGGTCTGGCCAGCAACCAATAAAGGGAAGCACATGTTGTCACGCGTGAACAGGAATCCAGCGCAACCAGAAGATCGTGTTCTCAACAACCCACTGAGCTGACCTGCTCCTTAGAAATGGATCCCTGCCTCCAGACAAAAGCATTTTCCACTAAAAAAAAGAATGCAATTCTTTTTCTTTTCAGAGGGAAGCGAAGAGAACGAAAATAAAAAAAATAAATAAAAAAAAAACAGTAGCTAACAGAATACTGCCCCAAATGACTGTGATCTTAATCTTTTTTATTTCTTTGGACGCAGTTCAGACACCAAGGCGTCCTGAAGAAGTACCATAATTTTGAAATAAGAAAGCAACATGTTACCATCATTGGTGAAATTATGCATTCTTATTTGTCATAGGGATGACAATTTGAGAAAAACAGACATTCAAATGGATTTCCTAGCTGCATTTCTTAATAATATCTCACACGGCGATAGCCAGCCGGGTATATAATTGAAGTCCTCTCTCCAGCAAAACTAAAACTATTAATTTCTTTTCGACCAAACTTGGCCAGATAGTAGATAGCAACTTTTCCCAACTTTATACCAACTTTTATGAAATTCTGTGAAACGTAAACGTACGGAGCCACACGGAAATTTGAAAATTTTTCACTTGTTGTTGTTGTTGTTGTTGTTGTTCTTGTGTGACACGGTTTCACAAAAAACTACTGCACCTATCTAAAATCTGAAACATGGTCTAAGCCAGAAATTTGCCTGGGCTTCATCCTCACAGAGACCACTTTTTTGATTGGTCGATCCATTCCAGAGTTACGGGACCCTGAACGATCATTTTGATTGTTTTAACCATTGTAATTAGGGAACAATGCCACTCAGCAAACTCCGTTGCAACAATGGACCAACAACAATCGTCTGGATGCATAAAGATGTGTAGCGCGACGCCACAGCTGTATAAAAGTTACCGGATTTCAAACAAAAACGTCAAGTGTAACGTAAAAAAGGGGGTTATATGATTGAAGTTTCACTTGTTAAAATGAACACGGATAAAAATTGACGATTTTTTATTGAAATAATAAAACGTACAATTGAGAAAATTCCATATATTTAGGTACTGCTGTGCTTTACCAATCATATATTTAAAACGTAAAGCACAACAGCACCAAAACAGATGGACTTTTCTCAATTGTACATTTTATTATTTCAATTAAAAATCGTAATTTTTTTAGGGTTCATTTTAACAAGTGAAACTTCAATCATATAACCCCCTTTTTTACGGAAAACTTGACGTTTTTGTTTGTAATAATATACTCTAATTTAAAAAATTTAAATAAAAATATAGTAAAAAAAAACTGTTCAACTCTCTAATTTTTTTTTACCTCTTTCTTGCTTCTCCCTTGTGCTTTCGAAATTTGGAATTGTACAATATAATATTGTTTCTATCCGTGAAATGCTATCAGTATTTCGTATTTAACTTCGATACTAAATAATAAAATCTGAACACAGCTACTATGACAAACCACACATATGCAATCAAACGTAACGGCAAAAAAATATGTGAACTTGAGCAACACCCAAACTGACCAGTGCAAAGAAGGTAAGGTCATTCCGTGCAATCTTCCATTTTACAGACCAGTGGTCAGTTTCAGTAAGTTCAAGGTCAAAGATTCCTCTTGTTCATCGCTGTGCATCAACAAGTGGCTGCGACGTGCACTTAAACAGCAATAATTAAAGTAGGCTATTTCGTTGTTGACTGCTATTCTTTTCGTGGAATCATTCCATACTTAGAACTTTTGTAAAATCGTAGTCTTCTACACACAATAGTACAAAGGTTAAAATTCAATGACCCCTATCAAGGAACGACATTTATTTACTCCACACCAACTGTTAATTGTTCCGCATCAAAGAAAATAACTCACTGTAACAACAAACCACTGCCTTCCTTTGCCAAGTACGCAATGCAGTGAATCATGATCAAACAAGATAACGCTATCAGTTAATATTCACAGAATATTACCAGGAGACGAAAGGCACATTCTATACGTTCACAGGTAAAAAAAAAATGTTGTACTTCAACAAAGGGATTTGCATCGAACAAGAAAAATTACATATCCTATTCCTGCTAAATTCGTTACGCAGGAAAACCACTAAACCTTTCCTGTTTCTCTCTCGTTAAGAAAGAAAGGAGCAAACACAT
>JAHWFP010190302.1:0-11965 GCA_023313725.1 Lithobius niger | reverse complement strand
GGGGGGGGGAGGAGGTAAAAGGCAATGAGTGTCAGCAGCCCTGAAAAAAAAACCGCAGGCGCAAACTCTTTCGGTTTCCCCGATACATCGAGCCATAAAATTTACAAATCTATGGGACACAAAGCCAAGATCTGAGTCAGCACGCTCTGCAATCGTCGTAATCAGCACCCGATTAATCAGCACTTATGCAAATTAATTGCACGTGCACCCTCCCATTGTCTTTAGACTGGCTGACTTCCAAATGCGGTTCACCTGAGAATTGACATTTTTTTTTTTTGTCTTTTTCGAGTTTCGCCAACCTTCGATTCGACAGAAGGCTTTGCACGGACGGAGGTCGTTCTCGTCACGAATTAGCGCCATTTAAAACCTGCAGCTTTTCGAGCAATCCACTGCAGCGACTTACCTATTAATTGTTCCTTCGACCGTTTCAACCGCGGGGATTGCAATAAATTGCGTAAGTAAAGTCCCTCTATCTCCTTTTCTGCCATTTCCCCCACTTTTCTGCCTCTTTTTTCCCCTTTCGTTTTAGTTTTTTACCTTCCATTCACGTTTTTTCTCTCTCATCTGTCCTCCCCCCCCCCACCCTCCGCCACCCCTTCTTTTTTTTTTACGAGTAAAGATAACGCAATACCACAACTGCGCAGCGAACGCACACCATACGCTAAAACTATAAGTTTGTTCCACATTATGTTTTCAGAAAACTGACTGGATGACGACTCGTTTCCTTGCTCTAAGAGTGCAAAAACATGTGGATGTATCACACTTGTAGACTCAACAAACTTGCTGTAAGGGCACGTTTACGCAACCACTCGCTTTTGCATTCGCGTAGATAGAAGCTATAGAAATCACCTCAAATTCCAACATGGCGGCGGTTTTATGTCTTCCGCCTCGCAACGAAAACAGCAAATAACGTTAGTTCAGAATCGTTTGGAAAAATTATTTCCTCAGGAGAAATTCTTTATATTATTGGCACGGATTATAAGACTGCAAGTATTTACTCAAACGATGTCGGATTTAGCTCATCCATTTAGCGTTGTTACCATGGCAATGTCGCCTTTGCCATCGCGATTGAGTTCTAGCTGCGAGAATGCAAAGGCGAGTCGCTGGGTAAACGCGCCCTTAGAGTCTACGAATGTGATGTTTAATGATTTATCGCACTCGTAGTCGAAGAAAACGTGGCGACATACAGTCAGTTTTTTGAAAACATAATGTGGAACAAAGTATAGCTATGAAGGTTTTTATTAGGAACGTCTGAGTTGTGATTCGGTATTCGTTGGTTCGAGTTAACGAAATATAAATCCTTAATAAAGTCATACGGAATCTTACGTAGTGTTAGTGTATGAACTTCGGCCTAACACCTAGAATGCTGCTATATGAAATCGATCATTTGTGCGCTTCAGCACGAAACTCCTTTCCAGATTTAATTTCTCGAGACTGAAGGACGAGGGAAGCTTTGCTGGAAAGTTGAGTGCTAAAGGTGAGTGTTGTTGGATACCATTTTAATGCAAAGTTTCCATAGATAATGCCTAGAAAATAAATTCATATAGTTTTTTGCCAAATTTTGATTTTTGATTTCGAACATTATTGTGTGTGCAGCGTATCTTGAGTCCCGCAGATATTTTATGAGCGGATACATCTTCCTGGAGGGAGCGGCTTTAATCGACGGCCACCATTGTTTTTGTAGCCATCTTGGATATCAACAAGGCACTTTGCCACCAAAAACATACAATCGATTATCTGTGTTCGTTCTGGGGCGAACTCCAGATAGGTCGCGGACACTTTAAGGTCACTTTTAATATTGCTTCAACTTTATGTTTACGATTGATCATTCTTCAGTCAAGTCATTGGCACCGACTGTTTTTTTTTCTTTTTTTTTTTTTTCGTTCTTTACTTCCAGCCAAAACAAAAGTTCAGTTTTCCAGCTTTGATTGTTTCAGGGCGGTTAACTATTTAAAATCATGATTTAAATCGCGATTTGAATCGAAGTGATTAATATTAATAAAAATTATTTGATTTAAATCACTGATTTAAATCGGGGTGGTCTAAATGAATCCATCCTGTGGCTGTGATTGGATCACGTGTTTTAATTACCTAAATGCTCACGTGTTGCCCTTATATGTCGAAGTCTAAATACGTCCACCATATAACACGTGTGTGAAACGTTACCGCTATACATGTATTTTTACCCTATGTGACAAGTCTGCATTGCAATAATTTGTTTCAAGTGAAGGTAACAAGCGCATAATCTTTTATCAAAGTCCCTGATTAAAGGGCCATCCGGCCTGCCTTGTAACGTTCCGCGTGCCAAATTACAGCTACGCCCAGATCGTCATCCGAGCAATTACAGTGCCAAGGTCGGCTGGGGTGGTAGCTGCGTTCCTCGCATAGCTGCTGTCTCGGTTGGCTTTGGGAATAGTACACGAGACAGAATCAAGTCAACGATTGTGTCGTAACAAACCGGAATGATTCTCGTATTTTAAAATCACAATTTATAATTTTCTAGGCTAGTGTCTTATAATTTTGCTTCGGCGATCTATTGGAATAATTAATTTTAATTTTTACCGCATTAGTCTATTAGATTTTAGATCTCATGGTAATTATTAGAAAATTAGTAGATGCATACACAGATATGAAACGTCATGGTTACTGTACGCGCGCAATGCATCATATAGTTACGGATCGTTCTTAAATATTGTTAACAATATTCAACAGAAAATTGGGGCCGTACTTGATGTGGTGGATCGAGAAGAATGGCGCTGGGAGGTATATCCCTTTAACTACAACGAGATTCTGCTTATTACACCGCAAGTTTTCTTAATAAAAACGAATGTTGCCTACCTTCGGAACAGTCCGATCCAGTCCAGTACTTGTCGCACAGGCACTTTCCGGTCTCAAGGTCGAATGCGCCATGGCCCGAACAGTTGGGTAAGCAGCGCACCAAACGGTCATCCAACAAACTGCAATTCTGCCCTCGCCATCCTGGACGACAAATGCACTGACCTTCTGCGCAGACTCCGTGCTCAGAGCAGCGAGGATCGGCACAGTCAACTGGAAATACACAAAATACAGGGGCGTATAAATAATGTATATAAATAACATGTATCACGGCTACAGTACTTGTTTTAGTAAGAATTACTCTAAGAACCGAGTTATTTTACAGTTCTAACAGAATTTTTTTCCCTAACGTTCTCTTTGCCCTAGACACTTAAAAAAAATCGTCCTTCACAACCTCCTCAATTTTTTGACTAACCTGGGTGGATTCGTTTTTTTTTCTTTAGCACACAAATCTGTTGGGAGTTTTTTGGCAGCTCATAAACAAACAAAAAATATCCGTCCAGCTTAGTCAAAAAATTGAGGAGGATGTTGAATGGCTTTGTGAAAGAGGGTTTTATTTTTATGTGACTACGGCAAAGAGAGCCTTATGGGGGGAAAAAAAAGTCAAATTCATCAGAAAAAGAGGAAAATAACTTCTGGTAACGGATCTGTTGTACAAATAATGTTATACTAAAGCAATACATAATAAAGTTATCATTAAATATGAAAACTGCCCGACTGGGACTCGAACCGAGATCGTTCCAGTTGTTATTCAGGTGTTCTCCCAACGGCGCTAGCAGGGCGGACCCTCGCAACAAGCCCTAGCCAAGCTTAGAAGCTGTAGAAACAATCCCAATGGCGACGTAAAGCACCACAATTTTGACCTTTAGGCCATCAGTCAGAAAGCAAAGCAACGTCTAAGCTCGGCTAGACCCTGTTGCCGGGGGTCGGCCCTTGCAGCGCAGCCTTGCAGGCAAACTCGAAGCCTCGGGTTCGAGTCTTAGACGGGGCAGTTGTCTTTTCTTTCTTCCTCACGTTAGGGTGTCTTTGTGTTGCCATAATGCCAATCTGTAGGACTACTTCGTGTAACCCCTTACGTTGACAACTGTAAGGGGTTACATCTTGATTCGTCGCAAGGAATCCTTTTGTTCTTAAACGTTTCACTCCTTTAACCCCCCCCCTTCTTTGTTAACAAATATAATTAAAGTTTCATTTTGCTCCCGTCTACCCCCAGCTGCTCCCAAGTCAGTTGCCCCTGCATTCTCTCTATTCCTTTACCAATCAACTTGAAAATTGTCAGATGCGGTACTAAATAGTCACATTCTATTCCCTCTTACAAGACTCGTGTACATCCATCCTTTCGGGCCGTACCCACCGGGGGGGGGGGCCCCCCCCCCCCCCGGGCGCCCCCCGGGAGTGGGGGACAATGTGGGGGGTGGGGGAATCATTAAATGTTTGACTTCCCACCCCACAGAATCCTGGTTTTATAATTTCCAACTTCCAAACGGGCGCAGTCGCAAAAGTACAAAATCGGATTAGTTTTACAGCTAGATTTGCACTTTTCCGGAATTGTCTCCCTCTTCATCGGTAATGAAGAAGGGCCCCGGGGGGGGGGGGGGACGGCATAATTTTTATAACGACATTTATGTACCACCCCTTCCCCGCAGCTGTGTTACTGTGTCTCTCGGTAAATTCCGTTAAGGTAGCAGTTTTTTTTCTTCTTTCAGGAAGACTGGGCCATTCCTGGAATACTTTGCCAGTTCTACTCCTTTCTTTACTGGCTTTAAATTTAGCTATGATGTGGTTCAATTTTTCATTTTTCGAGGGGGGGGGGTGGTGGTGGTTGAGCGCTATATATACCATATTCATCGTCTACTATACTCTTTAAAGTGTTTCTAAATTTACTGTAAACAACCCAACATAGCCGCAAATAAACTCGGTAGCCAAAGGGTTTAAAATTCAATCCTTCCTCAGCACGTAATCTAAACCACAATCATCACGAACCGCGTTTACGAATTCCCCCATTATACAGAGGACGCAGATCGAAATCAACGTTTCGAATTTGACAGCGCATTTTGCGGGCGCGCGTCAGGTTCTGCATGGCACACGTTGGGGGCGACGTATACATACACCCCCTCACAAAGCAGGAAATTGGAAAAGTATTTTAAACCGCAGTTTTCCTTCACCAAAAGGTCGGGTGTCAAGCCCATTAGTGGCGGGCAACCCGATGCCGGTGAGTTTCACTGTACGTCTGTCAGTGGCGCACTAATTTTGCCCACCGCCATGACAAGCTTCTTCCCAGAGGAGCAAAGCCTGCACCTTTTAGTACGCAAACTCGACTGAAAAATTTACTTTAAAGTTTTAGAGTCGAGTGTATCAAAAGACGTAGAGTCGGCTTAAAGAGGACGTACGGCTGGTCTTGGATGCACCGTTGGCAACACTGGCACGGTTTGGTTGCTCATGTGTATGTCCATGTTTCACCGAATTCAGGTTCTTCAATCCTATTTTGTGCACACTGGGTAGGTAACAAACGCTTTCAGCGAATTAAGTTTGTGCAATCCAACTTTTTGCGCACACTGGCCTAACAAACGCTGATTTTTGTTCGCGTCGCTCACTCAATCAGCGCATCCTGTGACTCAAATCACCCATCAACAATCAACGGTTTAGACGAAAGTTTGAAATCCATAGCACGTGGAGACCAAGATTTGTTCAGCACTGTAGCAAAGAACATAACACCAAGAATGGAAAACGATTAAGAGTTATTGTTACTTAAAATCTCGAGTCTTCATCTGCGTAGTCATGAGTTCAACGATCTTATTATATAGATGTTGCTTTAAAGCTAATGTTGTTAATTCGGTAGATTGTAATTAATTGATGTTACACTACAAGTGTTTGAAGGAAGAGATGTTAATACATAGTATATTTCTTTCCACACGCTTCGGACGTTGTGTATTAGCCTTCTACCGGATAGCCCAACATGTGGTTAAGCTATATTCGTGTGATTAGGTCATTAGCGCCAACCTCAGTCACAGTGCAGTGGTGTGGGTTGCCACTGCGCCGTACATTACAGAGACGTTCAACAAACCCCAAATCTAGACCTTATCATACAACTCTACATCTGTTTGGAACTGGAGGAGAGGACTATATATGCCGGGTTGATCCCTGCTATAGTGTCCGCTGCCTATAGCTTGCGTTCGCCACAGAACGAAGACAGATAATCGATTGCACTTTTTTGGTAGCAGAGTGCCTTGTTGATATCCAAGATGGTTCAAAAAAAAAAAGCAATGGCGGCCGTCGACTAAAGCCGCCCCCTCCCGGAAGACTTAGCCGCTCATAAAATACTTGGCAGGACTAAAGATACGCCGCGCACACAATAGTTAAGCTAATTGTCCCGGCATCATAAGTTCCACTTGCGATGTTAAAGACTCCATGTCTTTAGGATTACTTCACGTACCTCATTTGGCCTTTCAAGGTACCGAAAGATTGCCTATTAAATATTCCTTATTGCATTTTTTTGGGTCAATGATTCCCTTCCAATTCATGATGGGAGCTGAACTAGGAGGTGCTCGATTAAACCATGCGCAATGGCTGTTTTCCGTGACGTCACCATGAGTTAGCCAATGACGAACGAGAACAACGGCTGTTTGGCCGTCTGATTGGACTAGCCCAGTCACGTGATATGCACGTCACAGCAAACAGCCATGGCGTGTGGTATAGTTTAGGAGCTGCACCTAGGATGCGCCAGACAAAGCTTTTAGCGTTGACTGGAGCCAATTTTTCCATGAATCTAAGCCCAGGAGAAGCATGTAAAAATCCAAAGTGTGAGTTTATGTCCTTTTGTGCACACAGTAAGGGAATAATACTTCCCAGATACGGATAACTTGGTGTTCCTACGTGCTTAAGGATTGCAACTGCTCAGTTTCAAACAATAATTAGGCATGAAACGTAAAGTGAATATTCAAGTGGAAATCACTGGAATGCTAATTATTATTTTCTTCCATGGTAGAACATATTTCTCGGCGCGATAATTCCTGACGTGATAGCAATACGGATATGTCAGGAGAAAGTAACTGTAGGACTATATGAAAAAAAAAAATAGCAGCCCAACGACAGAACCCTGTGGCACACCTAGTGCGCCTACAATGCAGCTATTCAGTGAGATCATCTAGGAAGAGATAGCTCGGCCGCGACCTCATAGTTAGTTAGGAAGCATAGCTCATGCAGCTCATTCCTAGCATAATTTGTATTGCCCTGCTGACACATGCCCAGTCATAGTAATACAGATACATCAGTCAAAGCAGGACTGAGGGGAACAAAGTGCAAAGGCCCAACAACAGAACCCCGTGGTACACCAGTGCGCCTACAATCAAGTTGTTGTTCAAAACTGTATCAGTGCGTGAATGCAGCTATTCAAAGTGAGATCATCGACGCGGAGATAGTTCGGCCGCGGCCTCGTAGGAAGCATTAGCGCATGCAGCTCATTCACTGTACCCACAAACAAGTGAGTAATTTGACTCACTCGCAGGCAGCTAAAATCGGGAATGAATTTATCACTTTGGGGCGAAGTGACGCGACACGACACAAGAATTTTAGATATTTCTTCATGACAATCAAAATGAAAGACACAAAAAAGATTCAAAGTAGGATTGTGTCAAATAAAAATGAAAGGGCAGTCGCTCAAAAATACGAGATCCGATGTTTTTCCTTTTTTGCATGCTTACAAAAAAAAAAAAAAGAAGCGAGATGCGTTTCATTTAAGTGTTAAAAATAGGAATTTTCTTTCAGATTTTCAATTGCTTATCAAACGGGCTTTACGCCAAATTTTTTTTCTTTTTTTTCCCTTCCTTTCTTTACTTACAGTCTTTTCTCATGAGGTCTGGCTGGTTGACGCTTTTTCTTAAGAAGTCAAGAAAACGGATGAAAAAAAAAAGAGAAAAAAGAATGATGATAGTTTTAATTGAAGTCAGCTTTCCCGCCTCTGAAGCTGCATGTCACGCGCCAGATGTTAAGAACGAGAGTAAAACGTGAGCGAACGAGAGTAGAACGTGAGCGAACGACCGTAAAACGTGAAAGAACGAGAGTACAACGGGAACTGAACGAAGACGGAAAGAGAACGATGGTGAATTTTCTGTCACAGACTTAAAGAAATGCGCCGTTTCCATTCTTTTCGTCACCCCCCCCCCCCCCCAGCTCCCACCCCGACATTCTCATCTTCTCGAGTTTTTTCTTAAGTCTTGGCGTGAAACCCTTAAGCTGATTAGAAATTCTTCTTAACAAGGTAAAGCACACACACGCAAAACCGTATCGGAGACTCCCAACACAGGCTTGTGTTTTGGCATAATTCAAAGATTAAAACCCAACGACTTTATCAAAACGGGTAGTTTTTTCCATCGCAAATTTCTTTTTCTTTTTTTAATACCTCGACAAGAAATGAATTTCCATCCTTTTTTTGGTAAATTTTTTCCCTCCACGGTTGACCCTATTTTCTGCATGATAATTCTTGACGTCAAACTGTAAAAAAAAATTTAAAACGTCTCACGTGATAGCAATACATGGCAAGAAATTGTCTCTCAGGAGACAGTACGGTAACTGTAAGACTAGTAATGTAAAAGAGAAGGCGCAACAACAGAACCCTGTGGTACACCCAATAGTTTTACCACTCGTCTAACACGAAAGCAATACAGTGCAAGATATTGTGTGTCAAGAGACACTAACTTTAAGACTACTAATGAAAGAGAAGAGGCACAACAACAGAACCCTGTGGGACACCCAATGGACTTACAATCAAGTAGATTAAGATTATATCAAAAATAAAAAATGGAATTTAGACTTGAGCTAAGAGGTATGAGTTGATGACTAATTGCACAACTAACCACCATGTGAGAGCTAAGGCAAAACAATCCATCCTATACCTAGCTTCAGTCCAATCAGCACTAGCACCAAGGATAGAAAGGCAATTGAGTTCCTGGTGCCCAAATCTTGGCTTTGGACTTAAGTTCACGTGTTTTTTTTTCTCTCTTAAAATTTCACTTTCTCGTTTAATTTTTTGCAGGCTATTGGTTTCTGTTAATTGAGCGATAATTAAACTTCATTAACATGATAGATAAACGCTAGGATAAAATTGAAAATAAAACTTCACAAGTCTTAGAAAATACACCTTCTTCCAGACTTCGCGAGGAACAAATATGGGAAAAAGTTGGAAAAATGTTATGTACCATTCTTGGAAAATAAAATACAGTACTTTTTTGGTAAATTAAAAAAATTGGAAAAAAAAATGACTAACCAATGGGGGTGACGAACAACTGCATTTTTGTACCAATTATGTTTATCCATTTTTTTTCCCAAATTGCTATTACTGTTTAGTCTACGTAAGCATACTCTTGAGTCCAAGGTGACACTGGGTCCCTCCAACTTAAAACATGCAACACTGGCTTTAATTATCCACCAGTATAAGTTTCTGGTCTTTCACATGACCGAAAAAGACAAACACATATATTTTTAAAGTAAAAAATAATTAGTAAAAATACACTAGCCATATCGTTCACTGCGCTCACTCTGTTGGCAGCGAGCCATGCTTCTTGTGGGCTTACAGACCATCACAAAATCGATGTACTGCTTATCAAGCTGCTTGTAGGTGTTCCTCACAATTCGATCATCTACACAGTTCACGTACGGTAAAAAGTGTTTGTGTTGCTCAGGTTTGCTGTATGCGGAAATCGCTCGCCCAATCCGGACCAATGCACCGTGTCTCAGCTTGGGGCTAATGACCTAGCTGTCGACGCGCCATTAAGCCTCACCCCGCCCTCAAACTCATAAAACCTACGGGTCGACTTTTTTCCTCGCGTCCAGCCTGTGGAGACCAGCCATTTTTGAAATCCAGTTGTAGTCGATTTATGTGTCTTTTTCTAAATTACCCAAGTGTCTAAACGTGTTTTTGAACTCGTAGTTTCCCCGATCAATTCTTAACTCCTTGATCAAAATGTGACTTCATGAAATAGCTTTCAGAGTAGCTTTGGACATATTTGAGGATAAAACAATAAAGTCGACGGCGATGGATCTATAGGCTTTGTAGGAGAAAAAAAAAGCACGGAAACAGATCACAAAATAAAAACCAAGAAGTGCCGCAAGAAATGAACAAACAACGTTTCGAAAAATACTATTTTCGTCATCAGGTTTAAAACTTACAAATTTTAAAACATTGCAAGGCCACTAAGTCATCCTATTGTGCGCGCAGCGTATCTTGAGTCCTGCAGGTATTTTATGAGCGGCTACATCTTCCTGGAGGGAACGGCTTTCATCGACGGCCGCCATTGTTTTTGTAACCATCTAGGATATCAACAAGGTGCTCTGCTATCGAAAACATACAATCGAGTATCTGTATTCGTCCTGAGGCGAACTCAAGATAGGCCGCGGACACCTTAAGTTTAAGGCTAAGAACACAGTAATCATAAACGAATAAAAACCAGAAACCGCCATATCTCCTCTCAGAAGAGACAGAAACGGTGGCCGAAATTCAGAAACCCAACCTGCTTCTTGAAGAACCCAAGTCGCAAGGCAAGGTGTACGTAAATCGGGTCTGGGTCTCGTGGAAATGTAATGGATCTAAAGGCTTATTCGAAGCGTAATCATGTTCGGCGATACCCGACTATATAAATTATTGAAGTGGTCACGCCAGCAAAACTAAAACAATATCTCCGTTCCAATTCAATATTTGTTGACCAAAGTTGGCCCGATACTATATAGTATAAGTATGGAAGGTATGTTTTTACCAAAAGATTATGCAATTCAGGGTAAAAGTAGGGAGCCACACGTGAATTTCACAACTGTTGACTTGTTTGTTGTTGTTGTTCTTCTTGTTATGCTACCGTTTCTGAAAAAAACTACGCACCTACCGTAAGTCTGAAACATGGTCTAAGCCACAAATATCACTCTCCTTCATCCTCAAAGAGATCACGTTTTCAATTGGTCGAGCCATTCCGGAGTTACGGAACCCTGAACGATCAGTTTTATTGTTTTACATGGTTTTAACCATTGTAATTAGGGAACAATGCCAATCAGCAAACGCCAGCCGCAAGGGAGACTGCAAGAGGTTCAAAGGGTTTAAAGAGTTTTAGCGAGCGTTAACCGCACCCGGTCATCTGCCCGACGAAGCCCTAAGGCCCTATGTCTGCAGCACCCGGAATGTATTCCAGGAGGTCACCCACCCAAGTACCAATCAGAGCCAATGCTGCTTAACTTCGGTGGACTGCAAGATAAAGAAATGCTAACAATGATGGTGAGCCAACAATTATTCAGCCGCACTTTGAGGATGCGTAAAAAAGGAACGCGGGTTACAAAAGTGTGTCGTTAAAAAAAACAGTTACATGATTGAATTTTCACTTTACTTGTTCAAATGCAAGCGGATAAATATTTACCATTTTTTATTTAAATAATCAAATGTACAATTCAGAAAATTGCATCTTTAAAGTGCTGTTGTGCTTTATGATTATTTTCGTGCAGCACAACAGCACTTGAACAGTTGCAATTTTCGCAATTCTACATTTGATTCTTTAAATTAAAAATCACAATTTTTTATCCGTGTACATTTTAACAGGTATAGTGAAACTTCAATCCTATAACTCTTTTTTGTTTTTTTACGGCACACTTGACGTTTTTGTTTGTAATTTAATCATCCTTCATATGGCGCTTTTCTCAACTTTAGAGGTGCTTTAGTTCCGGAGGAATAGAGGTATAAACACTCACACGCGCACATCGTACGTTTGTACTCATGCTCGCTCATTCGGCGTCGTCTTGCTTCGCTCGAATCTGCTTGGTGTTGTATACCAACAGATAGAATTTGCGACACGCACACAAAAAAAAAATTATAGAGTTCTTTTAGTGTTTCATTATGATCTGCCTCAATAATGGTGGACAGTAATCTTCGAAACTTTGCCCTTTTGCGTTACTAATGTGTGCATTTCTTAGCTTCAAGGAAAATTGGAAATTAGCCAACAGCGAAAATTATACACTGGAAATAACGTAGTTCAGCAAGCCACCTTTATGAACTTACGTTTCGTCGGAGTGGCATGACCGGGATTCGAACCAGCTACCCAGTTCGCCCCCAGATCACTTGCATAGCGCCTTAATCGCTATGGCCACGTCCTCCACTTGC
>JAHWFP010190301.1:59709-78585 GCA_023313725.1 Lithobius niger | reverse complement strand
GTACTCAAAGTTTGCGGAGCTTTCTTATTATATTTTTAATTTGCACGGGCGGTTTCTTTGATCCATTAAAAGAAAGCCATTCAGACTGTTCCCAAACTTTAACTTTGGGGGCACAAACTTAAATGGTGGGGGGGGGGGTAAGGGGAGTCCACGTGCCGCCGAAATCCCCCTTCCTCCCCGCGCTTCCGGCCCTGCATTCATACAACTGCCGAAATCAGGTACAGTGATTTCTTTTACTTGATCGTTAATGCACCATCACAAACAATACGCGTGATGGTGCAACAAGTAACTGTTTATTGCTAACCCTTAGTTGGGTCGACTGCAATGTCCAAGTTGCTTTGCCCGTATCTTCGGTGTTTACTGCGCGATTTCACTTCTGTTTCCATTGTTGAACTTGTGGTATCATCCAAGTTAATTAAGGTCCGCTATGTTCACATTGTCAACTTATTTGTCGGGAGTTGTTGTTTAATTTTGATAAGCTTCTGGATTGAGTATTCAAAATTCGGCACTTTGGTTTCTGTTGGAATTTTCGCTTTCCTCTGTGACTAATTGTTGATTGTGGCCAGTGGGTGTTGTGATTTGTTAGGTCTAAGGTTCTAGTTTTAAGGTATAGGATTGAGCGGTAGCAATCTTCAAGTTTGCATTTAACGTCCAAAGTATTATTCGGTACGATTAACTTGGCTAATAGGATTAACCTTGGCGGCCTTTCCCTGGTGGAATGATATCACTACCTTCAAAGGCCGACCGTTTTTGGAAACTAGGCGGGTTTTTCTACCAGTTTTGGTTTTGGGTGGATATCACAACTTTCATAGGAGTGTGAACGTATGTAAGGTTACACCGTCTGTTTAAGATGCTTCAATCCCATTTTTGCACACACTAGCTAACACTCGCTGATTTCGTTCGCTTCGCTCACTCAACCAGCGCATCCCCTTTAGTTGTTTTGTTTATCCCTGCAGCTTCCCCTTATTTCTTCAAGATTTCGTTCACATTTGGTCATGCAGAAACCCCCAACGGTCGTTACTACTAAAACAACAGAACACGAAGCATTTATTTTTGGGTTATTAACAAAAAAAAAATTAGCTAGTGTATGCTCATAATGTTGCGTTACCATCATCTGACGTGCATCCCTTTATTCTTACGCAATCCACGGCAACGTTAATGGTTCTTTATTTTGTCCTTCGTTACAGTTCAATTTTTAGTTCGTCCAGGCTCTTACAATAAATCTAAGGACCAGTCTTGATTGTTCAAGCCATTGTTGCTTAAAATCTTTGGTTGCAACTTGGAAAAGAAACGAAATTTAAATTCGCCGGTTACGAATTTCAAAACCCTCCCATACATTTGTCCAGACCCCTACAACCCCTAAACCAACAAAAGGACCATCCTCAGATCACTATGCATCCGTGTGCAAAAGTTCAGGTACGTAGACTTTTCAATTTTGCGCTAGCTATGAGCAAAAAGTCTACGGGATTTAACATGGGAAAAATCTTATTAGCTAGCTAACTAGACAGTATCCAGCCAAAACCAAAACTGGTAGAAAAACCCGCCAAGTTTCCAAAAACGATCGGCCTTTTAAGGTAGTGATATCATTCCACCAGGGAAAGGCCACCAAGGTTAATCCTATTAGCCAAGTTAATCGCATCTACTAATAGTTCGAAAGTTAAATAAAAACTAGAAGATTGCTACTAACGGTAGCAATCTTCAAGTCTTCATTTAACGTCCAAAGTATTACTCGGTGCGATTAACTTGGCTAATAGGATTAACCTTGGCGGCCTTTCTCTGGTGGAATGATATCACTACCTTCAAAGGCCGATCGTTTTTGGAAACTTGGCGGGTTTTTCTACCAGTTTTGGTTTTGGGTGGATATCACAACTTTCATAGGACTGTGAACGACATAAGGTTACACAGTCTGTTTAAGATGCTTCAATCACATTTTTGCACACACTGACTAACAATCGCTGATTTTGTTCGCTTCGCTCACTCAATCAGCGCATCCCCTTCAGTTGTTTTGTTTAGCCCTTCACCTTCCTCTTAGTTTTTCAAGATTTCGTTCACATTTAGTCATGCAGAAACCCCCGAAGGTCGCTGTTACTAAAATAGCAGAATGCAAAGCAATTTATTTTGGGGTTATTAACAAAAAACCCATTAGCTCGTGTATGCTCGTATTATTGCGTAACCATCATCTAACGGCCATCCCTTTATTCTTACGCAATCCACGGCAACGTTAATGTTTCTTTATTTTGTCCTTCGTTACAGTTCAGTTTTTAGTTCGTCCAGGCTTTTGCAATAAATCTAAGGACCCGTCTTGATTGTTCAAGCCATTGTTGCTTAAAATCTTTGGTTGCAACTTGGAAAAGAAACGAAATTTAAATTCGCCCGTGGCGAATTTCAAAACCCTCCCACGCATTTGTCCTGATCCCTACAACCCCCAAACCAACAAAAGGACCATCCTCAGATCACTATCCATCCTTGTGCAAAAGTTCAGGTACGTAGGCCTTCTCAATTTTGCGCTAGCCATGATCAAAAAGTCTATGGGATTTAACATGGGAAAAATCTCATTAGCTAGCTAGCTAGCTAGACAGTAACATAAAACCAACGTTATTGACGCGCATCTTTTTCTCTATGATTGGTGGACACGCATCCTTTAAATTTTAGTTTTTCCTAACCTCTGACCCTTTCCCTTACATTTTCCATAATTTGAAACATTTCTGTCGCATTGGGATTTATCCTCAACATGCCAAAATATGCTTTTAGTTGCTTACAGTTAACAGACACACGCTCGTTAAACCCTTTAACAGACACATGTCTACTAGTGAGCCGCCTTTTTATCATTAACAATCAATTTTTTAACAATCGGATGTCTACAATGGGATGATCTACTGTTACTTGGCGGCGACACACTAGCGTGTGTCTAGATATACTTTGGATGATCTGAAAAACGATCGCCAAGGTCAGTTTGGAAATCATCATCGGATTCGCCATAGGTGACTAGCCTTTACTCATCGCCATGTATATATGGATTACGAGCATCCCAAAATACCGACAGGTACAAAAAATTGGTACCTAAACAAAATTAAGAAAATTGTAAATTTCGTCTTAAAATTTTAAACCCTGAATACTTAAAAAAAAGAAGCATAAATCCAGTGTTGTGCTCGATGACCCGTGTCCTCATTTAGGCAGTTTGGGTTTTACTCCCCCCCCCCCCCCCCCGGTCATGTTCCAGAAATCATAACGAGTTCGATTGAGAGTTCGAGATTTAAAAAAAAGTAGTTTAGACTAATTTAACAAAGTTTTGTAAGGTATATGGGTGTCTGCGTTCTGATGGGAACATCGGCCCTTCGTACCTGTCAGCATTCTTGTGTGTCGATCTATTGGCTGTATGCCTTTCATCTGACGGCCTTTTGGGTGTCGGCTTTTTGACCCAGACCCTGTTGAACGATGGGGGGGGGGGGGGGTTAACTACACGATTCACGATATTTAAAATTGTTCAGTCATGGGGAGTGCATTACCTACATGCCAAAATTGTATAATAGCCTAAGGTCCCCCGCGCAGTAAACGACCAAGCCGCGCGACCAGGTCGCTGCGGCCAACGAGAATGCTTACGGTATATGTAGCACCGCGCACTTGGCCGCCGCGGCCTGTCAGTCGCAGCAACAACTGGGATCCCGGGCGGCGTGCAGGCGACTACAGGGCGACCACACTTGCTCCGTGTTCATTTTTCACCACGTGATCGAGAATTATCAATGAAAAACGGGCGTGGCCGCGCGGCACGTCGCCGTATTTTTTGGTCGCGATGACCACTGGCCGCACGTCGTGGCCGTCCAGTGCGCAGGGGCCCTAAAAGTTATTTTTTTTTTTTTACCAAGGAGTGGAAGGGGAGGTGTAAGGATTAATTTCTACTGGTGGTACCAAAAATTGGACTACATACAAACTCCCCCTCCATCCTCCCCGAGTTTCGGTCTTGCTTTCATACAATGCCGAAATCACGCACAGTGATTGCTTTTACTTGATCGTTAGTGCACCTGTACACATCCCGAAATTGCTCTTAGAAGCATAAAAAAAATAAATAAAAATGAAAAGAAGAAAAAACCAAAATCGTAAATACAAAGCTTACCATGTGCCAAATTGCCAATACTAAAGATGCACAACAAAGCTAAACCTAAGCGAAATCGTTCCATCGGCAACGGATTTGGAAAAGAACTGCAGGAACGTAGAAATCCACTTCGTCACCTTACTACCTGTCGACAGCTGCATTTTAAAGGTTTTAAAATCTGGGAGTAGCGTGGGGAAGGCTGCAGGTGTTGCGATATACGGCGACAAGATAAATCAGTATGCGTGTTTGAAAACACACATGACAGCTGAAGTAGTGATAACTTATCAATTTTCCCTTTAATTATTATTTTATGTATTGGTAAAGAAGACCGAATGAGGCATAGGCTTCGTCTGTGACTCATAAAAGAAATTGAAAGTTTTTAATTACCGGGAGAGGTATAAAGGCGGAGCCTGCAAAATAATTGTTCCCTGTATTCCACCACTCTCTCTTATGAGTTGCGACCTCATACAGCCAGATGTTGAAAGCAGACCGTTTTAAACAGGACGGAAAGCCAAATGGGCTCGAAAAGGCGGATGTAAACCTATTTACGTTGTCTTTTGGCCTTAAATGTCAGACTGGCTGAGTGGGGAATTAAACCCACGACCTTCATAATCAAAGGCCGAAGTCCTACCGCTGAGCCACACTGACACGGCCAAATGGAAACGGCATAGGCAGCATTGAATACGTCCACATATACATATAAATATACACTTTCCAATCGCCACTGGACGGACGCTTATTTGCGCGCCACACACCAATTGCAAACGAATGGAACACACATATAAAGCGAGAAACTAGGTATTAAACAGGATGGAAACCTAAATGGGCTCGAATAGGGCTCGCACCTATTAGTCGTGTCAGTGTGGCTCAGCGATAGGACTTCGGCCTTTGATTATGAAGGTCGTGGCTTCAATTCATCACTCAGGCAGTCTGACATTTAACTCCAAAAGGTAAGGTATTGTGCGCGCGGCGTATTGAATCCTGGAAGTATTTTACTAGCGGCTACGTCTTCGTGGAGAGGTAGGCTTTAATCAACGGCCCCCATTGTTTTTTTTTAACCATCTTGGATATCAACAAGGCACTCTGCTGCCAAAAACGTGCAATCGTTTATCTGTGTTGGTTCTGCGGCGAACTCAGGATAGGCCGCGCATACTTAAATAGGTTTGCAACCATTTTTATTTAAGCCTACTCGAGTCTATTTGGCTTTCCGTCCTATATAATACCTAGTTTCACGTTTTATTTGTGTGTTCCGTTAGTTTTCACTTTGTATGTCATTTGTGTGATTGGAAAGTGATTGGAAAGTATTTATACAGGGTGTTCAAAAAGTGCCAGGACGACCACATAATTTTTGAATGGGTGGGAATACAAAAATGAAGATTTGGGGTTCCTAGTTGGTCTAAAGGCTCTGCCTAAAGATATGGACGCCAGGTCAGTAGCCCCACTGGCGCTCCCCCCCCGGGAACCCAATTAAAAAAATTCAAATGGAAAGGGGGGGTCGAGAGGTACCTCTTTGGAGAGGTCTTACTTATAGACGAGTCATACGCAACCATGAAAACCTCCCTACGATTTACCAATCTCACATGCATGCTGACTCAATTTCAACAATGTCCTCTGCACTCGGATTGTTTACTCACGCTAGAGAAGTCGTAAAGAGTGCATGTTGTAGCTGGAGGTCTTCTCATTTTCCATGAACCTCCAGCTACTGTACGCTTAGTCAAAGGTTTTGGTCTTCGGGTCGGGGGCCACCAGAAGGAACTCCAGGGACCCCAGAAATCCTGTAATTCGTAATGTAGTGTTTCCCCAGCAACCTTAGCGGCCCACTCACGCAACTGTTAGCGTTCTTCTGACCAGTGGCCTCGCCAAATGGAGGTGTAAGGTCGTAAGAGACTCCCCCCCACCCTCCTCTCCCGAGCACCTCCCTTTCTCTTTGCCTAAGTAACTTACAGGCATGCAAACATGGATAAAGCAAAATTGGGTTTACTAGAGAAGCCAACTAAAGGTATTTGTACCCGAAAGTAGTATTTCAGCACCTTGCATAAGTAATCCTCTTTACAATACGCTTGACAGAACAATTCGTGAAATTACCTACAACAAAAAAAAGACTGCCGTAATGTAGTATGTATGGCCGGAAAACACGGAACTGCATTTGGTGTCGTAGACAGTCAAAGCTAAACAGAAACCCAACCCGTGCGTGCAAAACGAAGGGAAAAAAAACGTAATTCTACAGTACTGTGCAGTAGTTATATAGCCACACGCCAGTGTGTCGCACCAAGTCAGGCAAAAAACATCACATCAGTTCAATTGTCAAGTTTGTAAACCATTGCAGCGCGACGCCATAGCGTCAGTGTCTAATATACTGAGGCATAATAATGCGGCACAAAAGCTCAAATGGTGGTAAAGTGGTGATCAATAACCCATCTGACAAAAATTAACTTGTGTAGGAATGTCAGCTAAGTGGCTTTCAATGCAAAATTTGATCCTCAATAACGTTGCAAATGTGTTACTAGTTTCTAGTTCCTTCTAATTCTTCTAGTTTCTAGACCGCTCATCCCCATGTTAATTCCCATAGGGTGATTATTCACCAATACTGAGATAGCGGGAAGGCTTTCAGTTATGAAATTTGACGAATGGTTGCAATACGATACGAACTGCATACCTTTTGTGGTTTACAGCCTGGGGGTGTAACGGGAACGGTGTGAGATGGCGCGTAAGTATGAAAGTATTGTTATAACCATTGTTAGTATTGTCGGCATCGTCTCTGATTGAACGGCCAAAGTTCGGACATTGACAATGAGTATACTTACGTGCGTATCTTAACACACGCTGGTGTGTCTTCACAAATCTAAGCAACGTTGCCAAAGAAATTGTGTCTACGTCCAGTTCACGAAAAACAAACAAAATATCAAAATAAAGCTAAAAACTGGTAAAGAGGTCACCAAGTTGAGAATGGCTCAGCCTCACAAAGGAGTGATATGACCTACATAAAAAATAAAAATATTAAAAAAATTAAAACAAAACCAAAAACTGCTAAAGAGGCGACTAAGTTGAGAATGGTTCGGCCTCTCAAAAGAGTGATATGAAATTAAAATATACGAAAAATTACCACTCATGTTACTGTTGACGTGGCAATTTATTACACATCTGCAGGCTAGTTGAAATGAGCCTAATACACACTTAAAAAAAAGTAGTGATATCAAATCATAAACCAAAACTGGTAAAAGGGACCCCCAAGTTCCGAATGGTTCGGCCCTTCAAAGGAGTGATATCAACACACCAAAACATTCACCAAGTTTATCGCACCGACTAATACTTTGGATGTTAAATGAAAACTCGAACTTTACTACCGAAAGAAGCAGCGTTCTAGTTTTCATTTAACCTTCGAATTATTAGTCGGTGCGATTAACTTGGCGAATGTTTTGGTGTGTTGATATCACTCCTTTGAAGGGTAGGTCCCTTTTACCAGTTTTGGTTTGTGATTTGTACGCTTCCCACACTGACGTAAATGTGATTTGTGTTGTACAAATGGCTCGATCAAACAATGACAAGGTTGAGTTGATATTCATTCATGGAGAGGCACGCAGAAAATTTCGTAAAACAGTACGATTGTTTAACAATGCTCATTCAGATAGGCCCGTGTCACTAAGTTATGTGCAGTCCTTAGTCGGAAAGTTCAGGAAAACGTTCGGCGTCAAAGATGCTCTTCGACCAGGTCGTCCTGCAACGCTTTGTACTGAAGAAGTGCAAGTTCATGTTTTAGGAGAGTTTAAAATCCATCCAAGACAGTCGGTTCGTTCTGCTCCCGCAACCTTGGTATGGCAAAGTCAGATTCAGTTCATCAGAGTCAGTTCATCAGATTCTTACGGAAGACAAATTCCACCCATTTGGAGGACATTTGTAGAAATAAATTAAGAAAAAATAGGAAAAATTAAATTACAAAAACGAACTCGTTTGAGGGAAGTATAACTAAACCAAGGAAAAAACGGGAGAGGTACTATATACTAATATATTACCGTAGTATTAATTCCACGTGAAACTTTCTGCGTCATTCAAATTTCACTGGCCGTTTTCAGTTTTATGTATAGTTTATTTACGACCCGAAGCGTGAAGAAAAAGTCTACTTATTTCTGCCCCCTTGCTTGAATATTTGCCTGATAATGTTTGCTGGGAATTTCTCTCAACTGCATGCAAATTGCAGCAACAAATCTTCTGGAGAATAGAGAGAAGACTCCGAATGAGTGAACTGGGCAAACAACTCTGTAGTCGTACATTTTAAAAAAGATGCAGTGTGCTTGCTGGCTTGAATAGTTAGTTGTCTGTATTTTCCCCTGGAAAAAGGCTACAAATATGGGAAATGTGTCGGAATAAAGCAAATTTAATCTGAATTTTGTTTAGACCTATTTTCGTTATAATAATAACAATACTTTATCTTAACATTGCCTCGAAAAGTGAGAATAGTTGGTACGTTAGCATTTTATTTATTTTTAGTTCCCTGCCATGTGGTGGTGTTGGGCTAGTGGATTTGTTGAAAAATAACAATGCTTATGCCAATACACAAACCGTATTACCAATACCGTATTGATATGGTAGTTTGGCACTCCATAACCCAGGAACGACCTGACCAATTTCGGTCAATTTCGAAAAGCAGAAACTTGATGACCACATCTACAGGGCGAGTCAGAAGTCCTTTGCACCACACCAAATGCCCTACAGCATATTGAATTACGCACCTGATTCATATGACTTTGTTTTGTCCCTAAGATGGGGGCCACCCCTTCAGCTCACCCCCCCCCCCCCCGGATATAAAATTTAACTATGTTCCTGTGAGAAATAGACGTTTGGTTCCAATTGGGGAAATACGTGAATAGCCCAGCTAACGTTATCGCCAAAAATGGCATGCTAATTGGATAAACGGGATCCGCTTTATTATGTGTTCAATGTAGCCCCCAGGCCCATATGAGGGCTTCCTTGCACGGTCCAGAAAATTGTTCGGTGCACCCATGAAAGGTCCCAAGCACAGAGATTACACATTTGACACATACGTCCTAAGTTTGTCTCTAAGACAGAGGCCACTGCATTAGCTTGCATTGGGGCGCCACGCCCCCTCACCCCCAGATACAAAGTTTATCTTTGTTCCTAAAACTAAACAGAAAAAACACCTCTGGGTTGGACAGTTGATTGGGAACGTTCAAGTAATACGTCTAAAAAAAAGCTATCCCTCCCCGCCCCTCGTCATCATTCGTCATCAGTTGACGAACAGACGTAGGTGATAGTGCCTGCAAACTTTTACTTTATGGGAGGTGTCGGGAATCAACTGCCCAACCCAGGGGTGTAAGTCATGTTTATTGTAGGGAACAGAAATAAACTTAGTAACTAGGGGGTTGACGGAGACAGGGTGCCCCAATGCAATTTCTCCCCAAGCTATGCCTCCACCCCATCTTGGGGACAGACCTTCGTCCCATGTGCCAGGTGTGTCATCTCAGTACCGTAGGGATTTTGGTGAGGGTATACCCGCACCGGACAATTTCCCACAGGTAGCCCTCATGTGGGCATGGGAGGTACATTGAAGATGTAATAAAACACATCGTGTTTATCTCATTAGCATGCCGTTTTCGGCAATCACGTTGGCTGGGCCATGAGCATATTTCCCCAATTAAAAGTAAACGTCTATTTCTCACAGGAACAAAAATAAGTCTTATATCTGGGAGTTGAGGGGGGGGGGGGGCAGGGCACCCCAATGCAAGCTTATGCAATAGCCCCTATCTTAGGGATAAAACAAAGTCTTATGAGTCAGGTGCATAATTCCAACGCTGTAGGGATTTTGGTGGAGTGCAAGGGCCTTTTGATTCACTCTCTATAGGCAAAGACGACCTTTACTGCCGAAATAATTTGACCTGTAGAGAGTGTTATATAAAAAAAGGCTGAACAATAATAACAAAAAGAACACAAAGACTAGTCTCACGGTTCCAGTACAGGTTCATATTTCTTATGCGGTCATGCGTGTTTACTAAGCTCTGTAGGGGATGTGAGAAATATGGTTTAAAGAATTCAAATGAGTAAGGTATTATAAATCACATTTTTCGCTTTAACAAGGGAGACTGAGGTAAAACATTGATTATAAATTTGGCTGAGTTATATTAATAACGGCTATTTTACAGGTATTGTTTATTTGGTCCACACAATCTCTAGCAAATTACTTCGGGATATCTTTGGGATAAATGAGACGTACACAATGATTTAAGTGTCCCCTATGTGTTGCTTCATTTCGACTGACTGAAGTTCAAAGCCAAATACAAGGTGGAGAAAACACAGCGAGGCATTAATGCAAGGAACATAACGTTGCCTTTCACTCACATAAAAAACTTTAAAATAAGTATTCAAAATTATTTGTGGAGGAGAAAAAAACCTTGCCTGTTCTTCATAAAGACTAGACTGCGTAACAGTCTTCCTTTCAGAAAATAAAATAATCATAAAAAAACTTTTGAAAGACTCAAGTCAGATTCTTTGGGAAGGAAAACACCTTACCTGCAGACTACTTATTTCTTTTCTACCAACAAAACATATAAAATAAATTGAAAAGGGTTAGTCTAATTTACAATAGGATAATAAACAAAGCAAGAAGGTAAGTTCCCTTTGCTGTTCATGGCATTGTTTTTGTTATTGTTTGGTAGCAATGATGTGGCTGCCAATTTCTCCTTCAGTGGAAAAGGGTACTGAGAAACATCTCCTTCACCCAACACCAAACTGCTGGCGACAATGTGGATCCACGCAAATCACATGCTATTCGTTTGTTTGTTTTTACTACGTTTCTAATATCGTACTAATATCGTAGGCTTGCAAATGTATTCTGATAGTGATGCTAACGAAAATATTTTTTCTATGAAATCTACAGTTTTCTCCATTTATTCTGTACAAGGGATCTTTGGCAGAAAAACTGTCGTTTGTTTTAAGTAGTAAAAAACTAATTGTCTACTACTTTCAATACAACTTTTAAAATGGGGCAATAACTTTACAGCAACAACTAAGTCATTGTTGTCCCTTGTTAGGTACACAGTCCATCGAAGTGGTGTTTAACTGTGGAGAAAAACCTTTTCTAGTAATGCAGGCTGTGTAATACAGTGTTTCACTCACACAAAAAATATTTTTTTTTAAAACAGTGAAAATGCCTAGTCATATTCCTTGTGGACAAAAACCATAGGCCTAGACTACGTAATGAGTTCACTAAACAAGTAAACTGAATATAACGAAAATTGGATGGTGGCAAGTTTCACCAGTATGGTTGTATAAATGCTTAATCTCCTTTTAGCAAATTCTTAAATAAATTATGGAAATCATTGTACCTCATACATTTAAGATTTCCTTCTGGTAAGGCTTTAGGCCTTAGTACTGGAATGCTTCAGAGATTGTTTCAGGGAATGTTTCAGTCCCTTTTGCGGCATCGTTCAATGTAAGAACACATGATGATTGATAATACCTTGCAAACGATACTTTGAACAATATTAATTAAATTTGCAGTCATAGTACAACCAAAGTACCACATACTTTGCAACCCAAATAAAGTGCATAAAGGTGCATTTCTAGTGTATAATTTTCGCTAATAGCTAATTTCCATTTCCTTATTACTTACAGCGATTCATGTGTATTTATTTCTCCTTTATTGAGCCTTATGAGTGTATCATTTGTCTTCCCTCTCCATTGCCTATGGCTGAGCAAATTTCGTTCGAATGGAGTCCTGGTCACGGTTGTGACCTTAATAACGGGTTCAGTGAGTTATCCTTATGCCAGTGGAGGATGCGGCCATAGCGATTAAGGCACTATGAAGTGATCTGGGGGTGGAACTGGGTGAACTGGGTAGCCGGTTCGAATCTGGGTCATACCACTCCAACGAAACATAAGTGCATAAAGGTGGCTTACTGAACTACGTTATTTGTAGTGTTTAATTTTAGCTAATGGCTAATTTCCAATTTTCCAAATGGGACATTTCACAAACATAAATGTCTTGTAATTCTTGAAGTGCATTTTAAGGACTTCTACAATTTAAACTTCCAGTTACACTTCTCAAACACAGGATGATATCCCGGGTTTGTACTATTATGTTTGTTTATTGGAAATATAGCGGTGATTAAGTAACAATGAATAAACTCGTGATTGCAACTAACTTCTTGTTGTGAACTAAAGACAAAAATATACATAACCTTGTGATATTGTGAAATTTTGATGGTTTTGCAGTAGCGTTTACGACTGTGTGTGTGCACAATGCGTGTCGTGTGGAAAATTGGCAGTGAAGAATGCAAAATAATAAACACGTACGTATTTGAATTTCCCAGATTAATTCAACAATTATTCGAGTGATGCAAGACAGATGTGACTTCAGTTAGTAAAGCTAGTGACATGGCTACTCTTAAGTTATTGAAAATAAGACACCAATATGAGGTAAATTGTAGGATGTAGTTATTATGGCTACAAATATTTATCTTATTTATGATTAACATGAATACAAGGGAACAGAGTGCAAAGACAAAAACACATTGCATAGACTGACCACAAATTAAAAAGGACCTGATGCTGCAAAATATTTGTTTTCAGAAATGAATGAGTTCTTCATCAACGTTTAAATAATCTACAACTGAAAGGTGCCATTATAGCACCGGGGTTCTTCTTTGAAGTTTTTAATGATCATGACCATGGACCTAGTCACATAATGCTTTACAACATGGCAGGCTCAATCTAGGGCTATTTTTGAACAATGTTACAATTCATTGCATTCTTCTCCAAACTTTAATAGCTTGATTTCTGGGACGTACTTCAGCAGGAGCTACTCGGAATCGTATACCTCTAAAGGCACCGGTAGAAACATAACTTGCACCTGTAGATACAAAATTGCTCCAACTACCATCAGACTGAAGAGTTATAGGGTCATCACTTCCCTGGTCTGCAGAAACGGAAACTTTTTCAAGCCGAGGACATGTTCCTTCTTGCACCTGTTCAAATGCAGCTGAATTTCCACCAACAACTCTGAAGAATAAACCAGCATAAGATGAACTGACGTCTGCCCACTTCACATACGGCCAAAGGGTGATTGGGTCTTGCTGACCAGGTAGCTGGACGTAGATAAATCCCACTGGAACTGAAAAACGAAAAGATCAGGAAATATTTGTATGCAAATTGAAGTTAATTCCACAACAGTAAAGAAAATGCAATTGCACAAGAGTGAAAATCCTACACTAAAAATAGGTAAGATTCTTCAAGCTTTAATTACGAACTTGTATTTCATATAAATGTTATGAAGTGAGATATGAACCAACAATCTACAATTCACAACTCAGATGTCCCTGTCATAAGATCCATCTTGCCGCTGTATCAAATACTTTATTTTCGTTAGATTTAAGGAGAACATTAAAGATGTATAAATACAGGCTAGCTCTTGAAACAGGCTTCAACCAGCTTCCGTTTACTTTGGTAAGGAGTGTCCATCTCGTCACAACGTCATCAGGGAGAGAAGCTGTCAGTTTCATTTCTCAGATACAGGCCGGTTGATTTAACGTCGCTAGAATCTTATTTTAACAGAGCACCGCTAAAAGGCATTAGTTTTACGCGCGTGTGTAAACTGGTGTTCAGCCGGGAGGCGAACCACGCGATTTCTGCCTCAGTCTGCCTTGGCTTGCAGTAGCCATTTCCTTCGCCACTTCATGCTCGTGGAACGCTGTTGCAAGCATAGGTGCCGCATGCCTGGATTAATCGTTACCGAAGTGGTATTATTCTGAATGTATCGATTAGGTTAAAACCTAATAGCGTTATGTTTAATGTGATTTGTCCGAGAAAATAGTTATGATTAGTTGTTCCAAACGTGGGGGTTTGACCACATGGGGGTTGCGACCATGAACAAGAGATGGAAGATGGAACCTGGGGTAATATCATCATGGACACTCCCTTTCATGTCACTCCTGCTATGGTATATTTATTAATATCCTGCTGGCAAAAATGTTCCTACTTAACTGCTTAACTTCCTGCTGGCAAAATGTTTGGATAGTTAAATTGTTTAACCTGAGGTATACTTTATTTTGGTTTGCATTGTGGAAGTTTTCATTTATCTTTTTTTAGAGGGTGAATCAATTATTACTCTAAGACCAAATATTAATAGTACGAAATATTTGACAATTTTAATAAAGGTACAGCGAAAAAGAAACAACAGTATTAGCCTGTTTCTGGAAGCATAATGCTGAGCTACATCAGTAGCCCCTCGGCCCCAGTGTTGTGAAACCAGTGAATATGTCTACAGGTAATATTATGGGAAACAGATTTTGTTTTCAACTGCTGAGGTTGTCTTGGGACGGACACGGACAATTTTAAAGGGTTAAAAGTTGTTAGCACTGACTCCTATTCCCCCACACGAAATTCACTATCTAGACTATAATAAAGTCCAGTTTCACTAAACTTACTTCGTCTCTATAAATACATGAATAAAGTTGTCTAACTGAAAAATTCAAAATACTGTAGACAACAGTCTTGCACTTTGCTACTTCACTCAATGAGAGAAAATATTATTGTTTTTTTTTTAATTTCCCTTCACAACTCCTTCTGTTTTACAATGAAGGAACTAACCAACAACCTCCCACATTTTATTTTTGGATTTTGACATGAAGCTGTCTCAGGTTACTCACACAACAAACTGTTACTCGCACAAGAACCCCAACTACAAATTCATTAACCCCTTAAAAATGAGATTTTGTTCAGCAAAAACAATACTACAAATTTGGTCTTTTTCCTTGACGAATTTGCCAAAATAATCTGTAAGCTTGCGTGTAACTTCTATCTACTTAACGTTACTCGTCAAATATGCAAATGTTACATGGGTGACAAGAAGAATAAATGCAGGCTTGCTCAAAAATTACCGTTTTTATTTGCACACCATAAATATGTCGTTTTTCTGAATCGCTTCCCAGCTTTTTCAATACTCAAAACATTAAACTGGTTAGCAAAACACACCTCGGCTGAAAAAAATTTAGTACGATTCTTCAGACGCATTTATCTTTTCAGTCAGAAACCTGAAAACTATCATTTACTACGTACCTTCCTCTGATAAAACCTCCGGAGCAAGTCGGAAGTTAACAAAAGTGCACCACCACCTCAGTTTTTAAATCAAATTTTAAACTTATCTCGAATTCAGCATATCTTACTACAGGACATGAGCCTATCTTTCTGAAACTAAACTATTCTTTGTCTTTGCCTTGCATTGCATGAAAATTGTCTCTATGCGCACGATCATTTAAAAAGTAAATACAGATGCAAACCTATTTACGTTGCCTTTTGGACTTGTATGTCACACTGCCTGAGCGGGGAATCGAACCGAAGATCTTTGAAACCAAAGGCTGAAGTCCTACCGCTGAGCAATACTGACACGGCCATTTTTTAAAAGGAAACGTCTATAGGCAGCATTTAACACTTTAATATTTCATTCGTTTTACTTGGAGGATGGCGTGGCAAATAAGCGTCCCTCCAGTGGCGATTGGAAAGTATTTGTTTATATGTATGTATGCACGTGTTAAATGCTGCCGATGGAGGTTTCCTTTTTAAAAATGGCCGTGTCAGTATTACTTAGCGGTAAGACCTCAGCCTTTGGTTTCAAAGATCTTGGGTTTGATTCCCCGCTCAGGCAGTCTGACATGTAAGTTCGAAAGGCAACGTAAATAGGTTTGCATCTGTATTTATTTATTTCTTGTGAGCCTTTGGCTTTCCCGTCTTTAATCATTTAGAAAGTTTAAATAAAGTTAAGTGGTTCAAAATTCAGCTACTAGCGAAGATTAAGCTGTCAAAACTAGTCTTATTGGTCACACTTTGTTTGTGTAGTATGTAAAGTATCTTGACACTGATAGTCTCCTCCACCTCCATCGTTGCATACAGCTTGCATCCATTTTTTGACTTAGGCTGCGTTTACAATGTAAAAGCGTGTTTGTGAGCGTGACGCTCGACGCGTATGCCAGTTCATGAGCAAAGCAGTGCGCGCGGACAATCGGCTTAGCCCGCTCGTGGTATCGTCATGGTAAGCAAACGCTCTTTCATTTACAAATCAAACGCGTGAGCAGGTGCGTGAGCTTGCTAATGCTGGTCGATACTCCGTTCCAACTATGCTGTTTCACAACTTCCCCTTCTATAGCACTAAGATTCGACGCCATACGGGTCAAGGGCACTGTAATTAAGATATCTGGCCGTTTCTTTGGGCATTCAACTTTATAGCACACCACGTTTTTCTTTCTTGTGGCGCCGATTGGCGCCGATGGAATCCGTTGATGCCGCCATTTTTTATCCCAGCATGCAACAACTAAGCGTGCGAGCGTCGCTTGGCGCTCACCTATCTAGATCCAGTAGATATTCGCGTGACGCTTGAAAATAGCAAAACCCGCGCGTCAGCGCACCTGCTCTGTAATTGTAAATGATCGAGCTTGAGCGTTGAGCATGGGAAAAACTCTAGTTTCACACACCCCAATCGAAATCAATATTGTAAATGCACCCTAACTCAAGCTTCATTTTCTTTTGGTGAAGATGAGTGTTGCTGTTAACTGTTAACCCATGTTTTATTTTTTTTCCAACATCAAAATACTCTTGATTCGAAACCAGAACATCGTATTACTGTGTTTATTGACGCACATTTTTTTGGCGTCATTTAATATATTATTCAAGAGCAGTTTTGCTTTCTAACCCCAGGTTTCTAAAGAGGAAAAGTGTTTTTTTTAGATTTCAGTAAATAACCTTTATGTATGATTTGGCCTTTTTCCAAACCAGCTTGCAAATAGTTATTGTGATCTCTTTTATTAGCATTGGAACAGGCCTTGATAACAACCTATTTAGAAACCAAGATTTTATTGAAATTTTTTCTTAATTAACAAAACTCACTGAGTCTTCCCAGAATTTTTTTTTATTATTTACCTGTATTTTTGTCAGCCTGTCCTGCAAGGTAAATCCATGTAAACCCATATAAATATATATATTCTTATCTTACGGTAAGAATACATATATATATATATGTATATACAGGGTGTAACAAAAGGTCGTGTCCAAACTTAGGTGACTAATTCCTTGGGTCAAACTAAGAATATAATTAATATAAACATTTGGTCAAAAATGTTTTATTCTTTGGGTATCGCACGAATTAAGAACCCAAATTCCAGCTCTGCCTCCCCACCTCCGCCCATGCTCTGGCTATTGCAAAAACAAACCACCGTTGTAATTTTCGAACATAACCGAAACTCATTGGCTCGACGGTGTCAGACCTGCATTAACGTTCAGGGAAGAAACTTTGAACAATTACTGTAACTGCTATCCCCCAACCACATACAGGAACCAGGTATCTTTGGGAAACAATAACATTTTTATATTTTTATTTTTATTTTTACGAACCACTCCAGCACTTCATGGAATTAACGTCGTCTGCAGGGCATTTGCACACCTGCTCTAACCCCCAGGAAAGGATTTTTGACGAATTATTGTGAACCATCTCGCATTGCTGACAAGGACTCGTCACAATATCACCGAACGTACAGTAGCTGGACTATTAAATCGACGCAAACCGCCAACACTATTAAGAAATGGACAACATATTCCGACAGCACCAGACCAATAATCCAGCTGCAGTATTAAGTGATTCCCTTTGACCCAGTAGTACTGTTATCGGCCTTTTCCTATTTCACAATGTTTTCTTATTTTAGTTTCGACCTGTGCAGAACTGATGTTCCCGTTTAATACTTCGCGTTATTAAAACCTCTATGGTATTATCAGTCCTACATTAACACCGACTAACGAAGTTTTCGAACAATTGTTGCTTCCCCTCCAGGACAAATTGTTTGGCAATAGAGATATTTTTGCTTTAGTCTGATTTTGATTCTTAACAGTTTGTTCTCTACCTTCAGTTTATTGTCTTCATTCACTACCTTCCTATTCTGATTTGTTTTTGCAGTAGCAAGAGCGTGGGTGGAGATGGGGAGGCGGAGTTGGAATTTGGGTTCTTAATTCATGCGATAACCAAAGAACAAGACGTGTTTGGCCAAATGTTTATATGAATTATATTCTGAGTTTGACCTAAGGAATTAGTCACCTAAGTTTGGACACGACCTTTTGTTACACCCTGTATATATATATATCACGCCAGGGAGCTAAACCGGTGCCTTTGAAGGTCGGTGATGTGGTGTAGTTGCACGAACAGTACATTCCCAAACACATGTGGAAACTTGCCAGAGTCTTGGAGACATTTTCAGGAAGAGATGGGCGAACTCAAGCCTGTCTTATTCGTACTGCTAAGGGTAGAAACTTGCGGAGACCAATATTTTAATAACTGTTAGTGCAGACTGTGTTACACATTTTCAACAGTTACATATTCGGTCAACTAAATTACCTGTGTTCAGGCTTTTGATTTCTTTTTCAGCTGCTTGGATTTGATCTTTTAAGGATATTACTAGGTTATTCGTAATTTGATTGTTTTCTTTCAATTCTGTTATTTCGTTCGTGATAGTTTCCAAATGGATTTTGACCTCTGCTTTGTTTTTAATCAGTAAGTTCTTCAACTCGTCAATTTCTGACTGGCTGCATCTGCTAAGAAATAAAAGTGAAATTCTAGTAAGAATAACCATAATATGGAAAGAGTACTTTCCCGTAATAAAATATCAATTAGCAATACTGGTGCACAGCTTCCTGCCGTCATGCTCGATCAGACCTTAGAAGCTCTTCAGTATATCATTTGTGGCTCTATAACCATAAACAAACACATAAACAGGGAAAGTAAATAGCATCTTGGCCTA
>JAHWFP010190301.1:33384-47479 GCA_023313725.1 Lithobius niger | reverse complement strand
TCACTCTTCCACTCTCCCTCCCTCGCTTTGTGTGTATGTCTCTTTCTTCTTTCTCTCTCTATGCTGACCAGCACTGATTAAAGGGATCAGCTGGTGGCCCCTTTGCAGTCGTCAAGCGGATTAGCTTCTTCACACAGCTTGGCTGAGGTCTCTTGCTACTCTTGTCAACATGACCACCATATAGTTTTTTGCTTAAATTTTTCTACCTTCGCACATGGGAATATCATTTATAAAAAGTAAGTCATAGGTTAAAAAAACTGTACAAATTGTGTGGCTCATCAAAGGTGATGAAAGAAGGTTACCGAAAAGTGCTAGATTTGTTGTTGTTTTTCAGCAGGTGTAGAACCGATGTACAAAGTAACGGTTTATTCGATTTGAAACAATATCAAAATTCTAATACTAACACCAGAAGGTTAATTTCTAACTCTTATCTGACAAATATGCAGCTGAGCACATAGACTTAAGTAGTGTCACATTTCCTGTCTGTGAGCAGATATTTTAAAACTTCTCTTGTTATAACAACTGGTGTTGGAATAAATAAATTTTGACGGGTTGTGGAAGTCAACAAAAGATTTTCTTTGGCATAACAATGATAATTAACAGCGTTTTATAACTTACTTCGTTTCAGTGACCGCCGTTCAGAGCTGTGATTTGAAAGGCAATGTAGTGGAATGGGAAGACTCTACCTGGCGTTTATACGGCGGTGTATTAAAGAAGCCTTCCACTTCACCATGTAGCTTTGAACATGAAAGGTACAAAATCGTATAGAAAATTCCTAAAACTTACGTTCGGAAAACTGCCAAATTGATGAAAACTTCTGTTCCGGTACACGCGTGCTATGGGCGTAAAGTTTATTTGCGAGAAAGTCTTATATAGGCAGACGCAACTCAAGTGAAATCTCGTAGCAAGGACCAATTGCAATTAAGTAATTTCAACGCAATGACTCGTTATTTTTTATGTATATTTCTAAATTTACTTGTAAGTACTATAATTTTTTTTTTTTTATCATTGATTTGCTTAATTACGGAACGAATTGAATATATAGCATTACACCTGCATATTGGGAGAATGCTTCCTATATTATTCTGAGAAAAAATAAATCCGTGCGACTGGGACTCGAATAGGAAGTTCCGTTTAATACCGGATGTTCTATTAACTAGCCGAATCGATGTTTCATTTAATAGCTGTATGGTAGTGGCGTGGTGCCACAAGCAGATTACCTAATTTGTATGCTAATAGAATCTAAAACGCACTTGAAGATCATCTATCTTCTATATTAGTAGAGGTGGTAGCCTTTACTGTAAGGTTTGACCTCGGTCTCCCATGTTAAAGCCGAAATTTCGATGATTAATTTCTCCGCCGTCTTTCAACATATTCCTATGAAATTTCGTTTATAAGCTTTGTTGGACTTGTCCAATACGTGCACCCACTTTTATTAATTTCTGATTTGTCCGATTGGAGATCTGGACTTCAGGTGGAATCGTGAGTTTCATTTTTGTCTTATACGATGAGGATGGGGAACTTCTTTGGACATGTTTATACAATGGTATCTACAGACTAAACCATTTGTCGTAGAAATTCTGGTTCTTAGCTCATTTGAAAGATCTACTTCCGGAGATGTGCCCTTTATAGAAATAGAAATTTAAATTGGTCGTTCCATTCCGGAGTTACGGGGCCCTGAACGATCCGTTTTATTGTTATACATTGTTTCAATCATTGTTTTTATGCAACAATGCCAATCAGCAAACGCCAGACGGAAAGCGTAAGCAAATGCTAACAATGTTGGTGAGCCAACAATTTACCCGCGCGTGAAGATGGAGCATTATCCTTATTACAAATGGATTTATGTAATGATTTCGCGTCATTCTCCCGTGTTAAAGCTAATTTGTCCGATAATACGGACAAAGCCGCTGACAGACAGCTGCAGACAAACCAACTTCCAAAAGAAAGACTTCCACTGAATTAGCGAGCGAAGCGAACGAAATTCAGTGTCTTTTGCAACGAATGCAGACAACCAGCTTGGTATGTCAAAGTATCACGAATTAGAAAACAAAAACGAGCTCGTTGGATGTTTAAGGTAATGTTTAACAGCTCCGAAGTCAAAACAGCAAAGTAACACAAATAAACTTTCCTGTAAGGTTTCACATACCGCAGTGTTCCTGTACTGTTTAGTCCACGTGAAACCTTGCTGCTCTATTCAACCATTAGACACGTAAATTAGACACGTAAATCAAAACCGGTTCCCAACTTTCAAAGTTGTTGTCAGAATAATATAATGTATAATATAGGCTGCACACTCGCCTACTTTCGGGGCTAAATTTTTCATCACCATTCTAGTCCGGTCGTGTCCTTTCCCTTCATCTTATTCATTCTTACACCAGTTTTTAAGATTTCATAATCAAGACTTCAGGACTGGTATTTCATTTTTATTTTCAACGATATTTCCAGAATTTCAAGGAGTCGCACGAACCCTGAATTAGTTAATCTGTAGGTCTGTACTAATCACACTAAAAGTATGGTTTTTACGATTTTTCTGCGACGTCCTTTAGCCAAGTAGAATGAACCAATCCGACATATCGTGTTCTAAAGTAAAAACTGTAAAAACATGTGAATACAGCAGTAAGATTTCACGTGGACTAAACAGTACAGGAACACTGCGGTATGTGAAACCTTACAGGAAAGTTTATTTGTGTTACTTTGCTGTTTTGACTTCGGATCAGTTAAACCTCACCTTAAACATCCAAGGAGCTAGTTTTTGTTTTCTAATATACAGTAAAATACGCTTAGGTTGGGCAAGCAAATTCATCATCATTATGAACTATAATGAAGGAGGACGAGGGGACCAACAATGCCTGTAACAATATGTCTGTAATAATCAGTCAAAGAACTAACTATTGCTTTAATAATGCTAGCTCTTAGAGCCGGCCTGAAGAGTTTCAAAGTTGATTGAGTAACAATCACTGTATGCACGATCGTTGTTGGGTTTATTGCGCTTGGTATCAGAACGGAGAAACAAGCAATTGAGCGTCCTCCATTGAAAAAAAAATTACTTTCATAACAAAACAAATCAGCAGGGGTTCAAAGGGAGGGGAGCAGGGTTGGGGATATTCAGGCTACACAAAAAGGGAATCAGTAAAATAAAATAAATGGCTTCTTAAAAATCTGTCTATTTTTATTGATAAGTAGAGTCAGAACCAAAAAATGAAATATGGGTGGTTGTTGGCATTTCCATTGTAACAGTCAAGGAGTTCAGAAAATGAAAAATGACGTCACGTTGAATGACGTTGCAAAGTGCGAGACTGTTATCAAAAAACCGCTTATAGTATAACAATAGTACAATACATTTGAAAAATTATTACTAAGACTTACGATTGCAACATAAAAAAGAAGTAAGTGGGCTTCCCATAGGAACAAAAACATTTATGCAAAAACATTTCTTGGAAAGGGCTTAAATAGTCGTAAAAATAATTTCAAGTACGTTCAGAAATTCTGAGTCATTCCTATCCAATTTTTTAAGGGGTGTGGGGTCCAAAGTTAAGTTTTTTTCGAATAATGTGGGTTATAAAGGAGCAGCATAAAGATGGTAACATTGCCTGAATATCAAAAGAAACCAAATTGTATTGTGGTGGAACTAACATTTCATTTAAATAGTCGATAATACCAAATAAGTTTGGCACAGTATGGTCTCCAATAGCAAGTTTTTTTAGAACAGGTGCAACCATGTTTATTAATGCCAAATTTGGTTCCTTCTTTCTTCTGGTGATTAAGTGGATTATGTGATTATTTTTATCTAATTTGATTTGTGGGAAAACCGTGGGTGAAAGATGGTCAGTAGTTTTTTAATGAGTCATATTGACAGGGTTAAGTTTACGAATGCCGATCATGTGTGTCAGAAATTTATTTATAATGGATGTAAGTTTCCAAGCAGCTTAAAATCAAGAGGTATAAATAACTAAATTTACTACATTATCGATAATATGATGTGATAATATCTTGGTAGGCATCAAGACGGTCAGATTACTTTTATCTGCATAACAAATCGTGACGTCAGAACTAATTTTTAATTGACGTAGCTAAGAAAATTCAGTTAAAGATTCTGGGCTTACTGGCTCACAGATAATGATTACAAACAAAACGTCAAGTGTGCCGTAAAAACAGGGGTTATATGATTGAAGTTACACTGGACTTGTTAAAAGGTACACAGATAAAAATTGATGATTTTTAATTGAAATAATCAAATGTACATTGTACATGTTGAGAAAATTGCATCTGTTTAAGTGCTGTTGTGCTTTACGTTTTAAATGTATGATTGGTAAAGCACAACAGCACTTAAACAGATGCAATTTTCTCAATATGTACATTTGATTATTTCAATTAAAAATCATCAATTTTTTATCTGTGTACCTTTTAACAAGTAAAGTGTAACTTCAATCATATAACCCCTTTTTTCACATATAATGATAACTTATTCAATGAGATGGCATGGGCTTAATTTCGGAGGGGGAAAAGCATTAAACTCGCTTCAATAGCGCAGCAAAATGCGGGGTAACCTTATGCATATTTGGTTGGAGCACGAATTTCAGATCCTTTGTTTAAAAAATGCAAAAGTTTAGGTTGTGTACGATGCAGGTGTAGTTACGCACCAACCAATTATTGGGAAAGGCCAGAATTGGTTTGGTAATGGCTGGGTCATTCAAGTTTTTAGGGGGCAAGAAAGATTTTAAGGGGGCATTAGTTTGTAGAATGTAGGCCAAGATGCTATTTACTTTCCCTGTTTATGTGTTTGTTTATGGCTATAGAGCCACAAATGATATACTGAAGAGCTTCTAAGGTCTGATCGAGCATGACGGCAGGAAGCTCTGCACCAGTATTGCTAATTGATATTTTATTACGGGAAAGTACTCTTTCCATATTATGGTTATTCTTACTAGAATTTCACTTTTATTTTCTTAGCAGATGCAGCCAGTCAGAAATTGACGAGTTGAAGAACTTACTGATTAAAAACAACGCAGAGGTCAAAATCCAGTTGGAAACTATCACGAACGAAATAACAGAATTGAAAGAAAACAATCAAATTACGAATAACCTAGTAATATCCTTAAAGGATCAAATTCAAGCAGCTGAAAAAGAAATCAAAAGCCTGCAGCAGAACACAGGTAAGTTGGTTGGCCGAATAAGGAACTGTTGAAAATGTGTAACATAGTGTGCACTAACAGTTATTAAAATAAAAGTACAACGTTTAAAGAGTACTAAACTTTTTGAACGGTAAGAATACATATACATATATATATGGGTTTACATGGATTTACCTTGCAGGACAGGCTGACAAAAATACAGGTAAATAATAAAAAAAAATTCTGGGAAGACTCAGTGAGTTTTGTTAATTAAGAAAAAACTTCAATAAAATCTTGGTTTCTAAATATGTTGTTATCAAGGCCTGTTCCAATGCTAATAAAAGAGATCACAATAACTATTTGCAAGCTGGTTTGGAAAAAGGCCAAATCATACATAAAGGTTATTGACTGAAATCTAAAAAAAAAACACTTTTCCTCTTTAGAAACCTGGGGTTAAAAATCAAAACTGCTCTTGAATGATATATTAAATGACGCCAAAAAATTGTGCGTCAATAAACACAGTAATACGATGTTCTGGTTTCGAATCAAGAGCATTTTGATGTTGTAAAAAAAAATAAAACATGGGTTAACAGTTAAGAGTAACACTCATCTTCACCAAAAGAAATCAAGCTAGAGTTAGGGTGCATTTACAATATTGAATTCGATGCGTATGCGTGACGCTCGGTGTGTGAAACTAGAGTTTTTCACATGCTCAACGCTCAAGCACGAACATTTACTATTGCAGAGCAGGTGCGCCGACGCGCGGGTTTTGCTATTTTCAAGCGTCACGCGAATATCTACTGGATCTAGATAGATGAGCGCCAAGCGACGCTCGCACGCTTAGTTGTTGCATGCTGGGATAAAAAAATAACGGCATCAACGGATTCCATCGGCGCCAATCGGCGCCACAAGAAAGAAAAACGTGGTATGCTATAAAGTTGAATGCTCAAAATAAACGGCTAGATATCTTAATTACAGTGACCTTGACCCGTATGGCGTCGAATCTTAGTGCTACAGAAGGGGGAAGTTGTGGAACGGAGTATCGGCCAGCATTAGCAAGCTCACGCGTTTAATTTGTAAATAAAAGAGCGTTTGCTTACCGTGACGATACCACGAGCGGGCCAAGCCGATTGTTTGCGCGCACTGCTTTGCTCATGAACTGGCATACGCGTCGAGCGTCGAGCGCCACGCTCACGAACACGCTTTTATATTGTAAACGCAGCCTAAGTCAAAAAATGGATGCAACTGTATGCAACGATGGAGGTGGGGGAGACGATCAGTGTCAAGATACTTCACATACCACACAAACAAAGTGTGACCAATAAGAGTAGTTTTGACATGAAGGGGAGCTTCTTTATACTAAGACTAGTAGCTGAATTTTGAACCACTTAACTTTTTTTAAACTTTTTAAATGATTAAAGACGGAAAAGCCAAAGGCTCACAAAAAATAACTAAATACAGATGCAAACCTATTTACGTTGCCTTTTGGACTTACATGTCAGACTGCCTGAGCGGGGAATCGAACCCAAGATCTTTGACACCAAAGGCTGAGGTCCTACCGCTAAGCAATACTGACACGGCCATTTTTAAAAAGGAAACCTCCATAGGCAGCATTTAACACGTGCATACATACATATACACAAAAACTTTCCAATCGCCACTGGAGGGACGCTTATTTGCCACGCCATCCTCCAAGTAAAACGAATGAAATATTAAAGTGTTAAATGCTGCCTATGGATGTTTCCTTTTAAAAAATGGCCGTGTCAGTATTGCTCAGCGGTAGGACCTCAGCCTTTGGTTTCAAAGATCTTGGATTCGATTCCCCACTCAGGCAGTGTGACATATAAGTCCAAAAGGCAACATAAATAGGTTTGCATCTGTATTTAGTTTTTAAATGATCGTGCGCGTAGAGATAATTTTCATGCAATGCAAGGCAAAGACAAAGAATAGTTTAGTTTCAGAAACATAGGCTCATGTCCTGTAGTAAGATATGCTGAATACGAGATAAGTTTAAAATTTGATTTAAAAACTGAGGTGGAGGTGCACTTTTGTCAACTTCCGACTTGCTCCGGAGGTTTTATCAGAGGAAGGTACGTAGTAAATGATAGTTTTCAGATTTCTGACTGAAATGATAAATGCGTCTGAAGAATTGTACTAATTTTTTTTCAGCCGAGCTGTGTTTTGCTAACCAGTTTAATGTTTTGAGTATTGAAAAAGCTGTGAAGCGATTCAGAAAAACGACATATTTATGGTGTGCAAATAAAAACGGTAATTTTTGAGCAAGCCTGCATTTATTCTTCTTGTCACCCATGTGACATTTACATATTTGAGAAGTAAGGTTAAGTAGGTAGAAGTTACACAGTAGCTTACAGATTATTTAGGCAAATTCGTCAAGGAAGAAGACCAAATTTGTAGTATTGTTTTTGCTGAAAAAATCTCATTTTTAAGGTTAATCAATTTGTAGTTGGGGGTTCTTGTGCGAGTACAGTTTGTTGTGCGAGTAACCTGAGATAGCGTCGTGTCAAAATCCAAAAATAAAATGTGGGAGGTTGATGGTTAGTTCCTCCATTGTAAAACAGAAGGAGTTGTGGAGGGAAGTTTTAAAAAACAGTAATATTTCCTCTCATTGAGTGCAGTAGCAAAGTGCAATACTGTTGTCTACAGTATTTTGAATTTTCCATTTAGACAACTTTATTCATGTATTTACAGAGACGAAGTAAGTTTAGTGAAACTGGGCTTTATTATAGTCTAGATAGTGAATTTCGTATGGGGGAATGGGTGTCAGTGCTAACAACTTTTTATCGTTTAAAATTCCCCGTGTCCATCCCAAGACAACCTCAGTGGTTGAAAACAAAATTTATTTCCCATAATATTACCTGTAGTCATATTCACTGGTTTCAAAACACTGGGGCCGAGGGGCTACTGATGTAGCTCAGCATTATGCTTCCAGAAACAGGCTAATACTGTTGTTTCTTTTTGCTGTACCTTTATTAAAATTGTCAAATATTTCGTACTATTAATATTTGGTCTCAGAGTAATAATTGATTCACCCTCTAAAAAAAGATAAATGAAAACTTCCACAATGCAAACCAAAATAAAGTATACCTCAGATTAAACAATTTAACTATCCAAACATTTTGCCAGCAGGATGTTAAGCAGTTAAGTAGGAACATTTTTGCCAGCAGGATATTAATAAATATACCATAGCAGGAGTGACATGAAAGGGAGTGTCCATGATGATATTACCCCAGGTTCCATCTTCCATCTCTTGTTCATGGTCGCAACCCCCATGTGGTCAAACCCCCACGTTTGGAACAACTAATCATAACTATTTTCTCGGATAAATCACATTAAACATAACGCTATTATGTTTTAACCTAATCGATACATTCAGAATAATACCACTTCGGTAACGATTAATCCAGGCATGTGGCACCTATGCTTGCAACAGCGTTCCATGAGCATGAAGTGGCGAAGGAAATGGCTACTGCAAGCCAAGGCAGACTGAGGCAGAAATCGCGTGCTTCGCCTCCCGGCTGAACACCAGTTTACACACGTGCGTAAAACTGATGCCTTTTAGCGGTGCTCTGTTAAAATAAGATTCTAGCGACGTTGAATCAACTGGCCTGTATCTGAGAAATGAAACTGACAGCTTCTCTCCCTGATGACGTTGTGACGAGAGATTGAATATGACAAGAGATGGACACTTCTTACCAAAGTAAATGGAAAATGGTTGAAGCCTGTGTCAAGAGCTAGCTTGTATTATATACATCTTTAATGTTCTCCTTAAATCTAACGAATATAAAGTATTTGATACAGTGGCAAGAAGGCTCTTATGACAGGGACATCTCAGTTGTGAATTGTAGATTGTTGGTTCATATCTCACTTCATAACATTTATATGAAATACAAGTTCGTAATTAAAGCTTGAAGAATCTTAACTATTTTTAGTGTAGAACTTTCACTGTTGTGTAATTGCGTTTTCTTTACTGTTGTGGAATTAATTTCAATTTGCATACAAATATTTCCTGATCTTTTCGTTTTTCAGTTCCAGTGGGATTTATCTACGTCCAGCTACCTGGTCAGCAAGACCCAATCACCCTTTGGCCATATGTGAAGTGGGCAGATGTCAGTTCCTCTTATGCTGGTTTATTCTTCAGAGTTGTTGGTGGAAATTCAGCTGCATTTGAACAGGTGCAAGAAGGAACATGTCCTCGGCTTGAAAAAGTTTCCGTTTCTGCAGACCAGGGAAGTGATGACCCTATAACTCTTCAGTCTGATGGTAGTTGGAGCAATTTTGTATCTACAGGTGCAAGTTATGTTTCTACCGGTGCCTTCAGAGGTATACGATTCCGAGTAGCTCCTGCTGAAGTACGTCCCAGAAATCAAGCTATTAAAGTTTGGAGAAGAATGCAATGAATTGTAACATTGTTCAAAAATAGTCCTAGATTGAGCCTGCCATGTTGAAAAGCATTATGTGACTAGGTCCATGGTCGTGATCATTAAAAACTTCAAAGAAGAACCCCGGTGCTATAATTGCACCCTTCAGTTGTAGAATATTTTAAACGTTGATGGAAGAACTCATTCATTTCTGAAAACAAATATTTTGCAGAATCAGGTCCTTTTTAATTTGTGGTCAGTCCATGCAATGTGTTTTTGTCTGTGCACTCTGTTCCCTTGTATTCATGTTAATCATAAATAAGATAAATATTTGTAGCCGTAATAACTACATCCTACAATTTACCTCATATTGGTGTCTTATTTTCAATAAATTAAGAGTAGCCATGTCTCTAGCTTTACTAACTGAAGTCACATCCATCTTCCTTAACTTGAATAATTGTCGAATTAACCTGGGAAATTCAAAAACGTACGTGTTTATTATTTCGCATTCATCATTACCAATTTTGCACACGACACGCATTGTGCACACACCTAGAGAAAGCAGTCCTGAACAATGAGTTAGCCAAGCCTAGTCGTAAACGGTAACACTGCAAAACCATCAAAACTTCAGAATATCAGAAGGTTATGTATATTTTTCTCTTTAGTTCACAACAAGAAGCTAAATGCAATCGCGAGTTTATTCATTGTTACTTAATCACCGGTATATTTTCAATAAACAAACATAATATCCCGTGTTTGTACTATCATTCTGTGTTTGTGAAGTGTAACTGGAAGTGTAAATTGAAGAAGTCCTTAAAATGCACTTCAAGAATTACAAGACATTTCTGTTTGTGAAATGTCCCATTAGGAAACTTGGAATTTAGCGATTAGCGAAAATTATACACTAGAAATAACGTAGATCAGTAAGCCACCTTTACGCACTTACATCTCGTCGGAGTGGCATGACCCAGATTCGAAACGGCTACCCAGTTTGCTATGGCCACATCGCTATTAAAGATAACTCACTGAACCCGTTATTAAGGCCACAACCGTGACCAGGACTCCATTTGACCGAAATCTGCTCGGCCATAGGCAATGGAGAGGAAGACAAATCATACACTCATAAGGCTCAATAAAGAAGAAATAAATAGATACAAATGGCTGTAAATAATATTAAGGAAAATTGGAAATAAGCCATTAGCAAAAATTATCCACTAGAAATAACGTAGTTTAGTAAGCCACCTTTATGCACTTCATTTGGATTGCAAAGGATTGTATGACAAGGGTGAAACGAATACGGTTTCAGCAAGCGAAATAGGATTAAAGGATTGTATGTGGTACTTTGGTCGTGCTGTGACTGCAAATTTAATTTATATTGTTCAAAGTATCGTTTGCAAGGTATTATCGATCATCTTGTGTTCTCGCACTGAATGATGCCGCAAAAGGGACTGAAATATTCCCTGAAACATTCTATGAAGCATTCCATTACTTCTAAGGCCTAAGGCCATCTTTAAATGTATCAGGTACAATGGTTTCTATAATTTATTTAAGACTTTGCTAAAAGGAGATTAAGCATTTATACAACCATACTGGTGAAACTTACCATCATCCAATTTTCGTTATATTCAGTTTACTTGTTTAGTGAACTCATTACGTAGCCTAGGCCTATGGTTTTTGTCCACAAGACATATGACTAGACTTTTTTACTGCTTTTTTTAAATATTTTTTGTGTGAGTGAAACACAGTATTACACAGCCTGCATTACTAGATAGGTTTTTCTCCAGTTAAACACCACTTAGATGGACTGTGTTTCTAACAAGGGACAACAATGAATTGGTTGTTGCTGTAACGTTATTGCCCCATTTTAAAAGTTGTATTGAAAGTAGTAGACAATTAATTTTTTACTACTATAACAAACGACAGTTTTGCTGCCACAGATCCCTTGTACAGAATAAATAGAGAAAACTGTAGATTTCATAGAAAATATTATTTTCGTTAGCATCACTATCAAAATACGTTTGCATGCCTACGATATTAGTACGATATTGGAAACTACTAACAAACAAACGAATAGCATGTGATTTGCGTGGATCCACATTATCGCCAGCAGTTTGCTGTTGGGTGAAGGGGATGTTTCTCAGTTCCCTTCTCCACTGAAGGAGAAATTGGGAATCAAGTCACAACGCCTAATCATGGAAAGGTGCAAGCAACCACATCATTGCTACCAAACAATAACGAAAACAATGCCATAAACAACGAAGGGAACTCACCTTCGTGCTTTGTTTCAGAAATTCCCTTGGTTTCTATGCATTATCCTATTGTAAATTAGACTAAGCCTTTTCAATTTATTTTATATGTTTTGTTAGTAGAAAAGAAATAAGTAGTCTGCAGGTAAGGTTTTTTCCTTCCCAAAGAATCTGACTGAGTCTTTCTAAATTCTTTTTATGATTATTTTATTTTGTGAAAGAAAGAGTGTTACGCAGTCTAGTCTAAATAAAGAACAGGTAAGGTTTTTTCTCCTCGGTAAATAATTTAGAATGCTTTTTAAAGTTTTTTTTAATGTGAGTGAAAGGCAACGTTATGTTCCTTGCATTAATACCTCGCAGTGTTTTCTCCACCTTATATTTGGCTTTGAACTTCAATCAGTCGAAATGACGCAACACATAGGGGACACTTAAATCATATTGTGCACTTCTCATTTATCCTAAAAGATATCCCGAAGTAATTTGCTAGAGATTGTGTCGACCAAATAAACAATACCTAAAATAGCCTTTATTAATAATCCTCAGCCAAATTAATATTTAATGTTTTACCTCAGTCTCCCTTGTTAATGCGAGAAGTGTGATTTATAATACCTCCTTCATTTTAATTCTATAAACCATATTTCTTACATCACCTACAGAGCTTGGTAAACACGCATGATCGCATAAGAAATATGAACCTGTACCCGAACCGTGAGACTAGTCTTTGTGTTTTTCTTGTTGTTCAGACTTTTTTTTAAATAACACTCTCTGTAACACGCCACAGGTCAAATAATTTGGGCAGTAAAGGTCGTCTTTGCCTATAGAGAGTCAAAAGTCCCTTGCACCCACCAAAAGCCCTACAACATTGGAATTACGCACCTGATTCGTAGGACTTCGTTTTGTCCCTAAGATGGGGGCAACCCCATGAGCTTGTGTTGGGGCTACCTGCCCCTCAAACCCGAGATATAAAATTCAACTTTGTTCCTGTGAGAAATAGATGTTTGGTCCCGAATGGGGAAATGTGTGCATTGCCCAGCTAATGTGATCATGGTAATTGGATAAGCTGTAAGTTGGTTGCACTCCCAGCCAGAAGGAGAGGAACAATTTTACTAGGTAATTCCAATCGGAACTTCCTAGGATCTTTTACATGCCACAATCGACATGAGCACGAGTTATCGCAGGGCCCTTTTCTTCCCGAAAATACCAGGGGTGGCTGAGGTCAGGATCGAACCAGGAACCTTTTGCACATGAAATGGTCGTGCTAACCATTAGGCTACCTTGCCCCATGCTAATTGGATAAGCGGGATGTGTTTTATGAGGGCTTCCCACATGAGGGCTTCCCTACACGGTCAGGAATTTGGCTGGTGCACCCATCAAAGGTTCTACAGCACCGAGAGTACACACCTGACGAACAAGGTTTGTCCCTAAAATAGGGCTATTGCATGAGGTGGTACCCAGTCCCCCCCCCCCCCTCAACTGTCACAAATATAAAACTTATTTTTGTTCCTGTGAGAAATAGACGTTTGCTTTTAATTGCGGAATTATGCTCATGGCCCTGCCAACGTGATCGCCGAAAACGGCATGCTAATGAAATAAACATAATGTAGCTCCCATGCCCACATGAGGGCTACCTGTGGAAAATTGTCCGGTGCGGGTGCCCTCACCAAAGTTCCTACGGTACTGAGATTACACACCTGACACATAGGTTTGCCCCTAAGATAGGGCAGGGCCATGTGTGACCTTGCATTGGGGCACCCTGCCCTCGTAACCCCCTAGTTACTAAGTTTATTTCTGTTCCCAACAATAAACATAACTTACATCCCTGAGTTGGGCAGTTGATTCCAGACACCTCCCATAAACTAAAAGTGTGCAGGCACAATCACCTACGTCTGTTCGTCAACTGATGACGATTGATGACGAGGGGTGGGGAACGGAAAGCTTTTTTTTTTTAGACGTCTTACTTGAACGTTCTCAATCAACTGTCCAACCCAGGGGTGTTTATTTCTGCTCAGTTTTAAGAACAAAGATAAACTTTGTATCTGGGGATTGAGGGGGCGTGGCGCCCCAATGCAAGCTAATTCAGTGGCCTCTGTGTTAGGGACAAACCTAGGACATATGTGTCAAATGTGTAATCTCTGTGCTTGGGACCTTTCATGAGTGCACCGAACAATTTCCTGTACCCTGCAGGGAACCTCTCATGTGGGCGTCGGGGCTACATTGAAGACGTAATAAAACGCATCCCGTTTATCCAATTAGCATGCCGTTTTTGGCGATTACGTTGGTTGGGCTACGTACGTATTTCCCCAATTGGAACCAAACGTTTATTTCTCACAGGAACATAGTGAAATTGTATATCGGG
>JAHWFP010190301.1:0-26585 GCA_023313725.1 Lithobius niger | reverse complement strand
CATTATCCTAACATTAACCATCTTTGATTGCCAAGGGTGGCCCTTCCTTTCTGCCCCACCCTGTATGATTGAATTTTCACTTGTAAAAATGAACACGGATAAAAACAGAAGATTTTTAATTGAAATAATCAAATGTACAATTGAGAAAATTGCATCTGTTTAGGTTCTGTTGTGCTTTACGTTTTAAATATATGACTGGTAAAGCACAACAGCACCTAAACAGATGGAATTTTCTTAATTGTACATTTTATTATTCAATTAAAAATCTTCTATATGAAATCTTTCGTGTTCATTTTAACAAGTGAAAATTCAATCATATAACTCCCTTTTTTCAGGCACACTTTACGTTTTTGTTTGTAATCCGTGTACCTTTTTTACAGCTATGTCGTCGCGCTACAAAGCTTTATGCATGCAGTCGATTGTTGCTGGCCACTTTGAAACAATTCAACTCAGCTCTTAAAGCCTGCATCTGCGAAATAAATACGCCATTCTATCGTTTCTAGCTGCTAACAACGTAGCTTAGTTTGGTTTAAATCTATATCGTTTAGCTGAAACACGGTTTCTTTCACAATTATTTATTCAGGAGCCCTGGCCCGTAGCCGTACGCCCCATTCTACTCACGCTTTCTTTCATTTCGCCCTTCAACAATCGTCGTTTTAGGAAAGACAAAACACGTGCACGAAGAATGGATCTGGAGTTTGCTGAGTGGCATTGTTCACTAAATACAATGGTTAAAACAATGTAAAACAATCAAAATGATCGTTCAGGGACCTGTAACTCCGGAATGGCTCGACCAATCGAAAAAGTGGTCTCTGTGAGGATGAAGGCCACGGAATTTCTGGATTAGATAACGTATCAGATGTTAGGTAGGTGCAGTAGTTTTTTTTCTGAAACCGTGTCACACAAGAACAAGAACAAGAACAACCACAACAAGAAGTGAACGGTTTTCAAATTTATGTGTGCCTCCGTACGTTTACTCTTGCACGGAAATGCAAGAAAGTTGGTATAAATATACCTTTTATGCCTATCTACTATCTGGCCAAGTTTGGTCGAAGTATATTGAATAGGAACGGAGAAATTAATAGTTTTAGTTTTGCTAGAGAGAGGATTTCAATCAAATATAATACCCAACCTCAGGAACCAGCACAACGAGGAGAAGGAGCAGCCTGCAGCACCAACAGCCGAACAATTCAAAGTAACGACTACAATCGTGGCTGCAATTTAAAGTAACGTTTTGTTTCATTCTTCCTGCGCATGCCATGTCATTGCTTCTGTGCCTAACAATTCTTGGTGCACTATTTCCAATAGTTGATTGTTATGGATAAAATGAAAGAACATACCAGGATGACCAGGAGTGGTTAACGCTCGTTAAACCCTGTGAACCCTTTAAACCCTTTGAAAGAACATATGGCCTTAGGCCTTCGGGCAGATGACCAGGAGTGGTTAACGTTAATTAAACCCTTTGCAATCTTTTGAAAGAATCCGTGTTTCAGGTAAATGCATTGAGTTTTCAACCAAGCTACGTTTTAAATTTCGAGGCCTCGCCAGCTATTAACGATGGAATGGCTTATTTTTTTCGCAGATGCAGGCTTTCAGAGCTGAGTGGAATTGTTTCAAAGAAAATAGCAACAATTATTGCCCCAACGTACCGTCTTCTGTTGTTAAAGATAACACCTATGAAGTGTTTCAACGTTGGCGGAAACAATCACGTACATTAACGTACAGCAGGCGCTTGCATACTGATTGCTAACTTACTCAGTTATATGTTTTTTTGTAGAAGAATTCAGTAAAACACAGGTATACGTCTTTTTTGGGGCTGCGCCAAAATTTCAACGAAATGTCCCGTTAACCTTTAGTTGCATGAATTAATTTCTGTTACTTTTCTCCTCCACCACCACCACCATTCTCTTGGTTTGGAGAGGAGGTCGCTGACCGCTCGGCTATTGCTGCTCGCTTTGCTTGGGTCCCCGCGGCCCCCTCACAAGGTTCTTACACGTTCAGTCACCTATTGCCATCGGGCAACAGCAACTGTTCAACGGTTGCACTATTCGTTTTGGGGTTTGCCAGTGACAATAGCTACCCAGGAATTTTGTTTGGTAAGGGTAAACAAATTTTTTATTCAAACTGGGGTGCGAGAGTTCAGCTACGGAGACAGAAAGGGGGCGGGGGAGGCACTTAAGTCCCCACAAGCCGTGTAAATCAATTCAATGTCATCAATTTTAGTCCATATGCAATGTTAATAAAATTTAGATTTTTTATCTGCAGACTTATTTATAGATTTCTATCAAATTTTACTCTTAAAGATTTAGATTTGGGGTTTGATTAGGGTCAATGTGTGGCGCAGTGGTAACCAGGGCCACTGCAGTCGGACTGAGGTTGACGCTAAAGACCTCTTTGAACTCGTCCCCTCCCCTTCGGCCCCCCCCACCCCCTTCCCCGGTGGCGCTGTTGGGTTCAGCTGAAAATTACGTGAAGAGGACTGCTCTTTAACTTAGGACAGGGGTTCCCAAACTTTTCAAACTGAGGGCCACATAGCACAGTTGCTTATCTTTTGCGGTTAAACGGGACGGAAAGCCAATGGGCTCGAAATTGGTTAACTAAATACGGATGCAAACCTATTTACGTTGCCTGTTGGACTTATATGTCAGACTGCCTGAGCGGGGAATTCCTGAGCGGGGAATCAATTTCAGAGGTCCTGGGTTCGATTCCCCGCTCAGGCAGTCTGACATATAAGTCCAAAAGGCAACGTAAATAGGTTTGCATCCGTATTTAGTTATATTTTGCGGGCCGGATTTTTCTCATCTGGTCCTGTATGGGTTTCTGCAGTGGCTATTCCCCCCCCCCCCCCCCCAGGTACAGTGAGGAGTGACCTAGCCCCAATACCAAACACTGGTTATGCTGTGTTTTTCTAAGTTAAGATCACAGTATTTTTCCACCTCCTCCCCAAAGTTATAGTTGCTCCTCACTGTTGGTAGTTTATCGATGTTGAGATTTAAAAGTGGAAGCTCCTATGCTAAGTAGTGCATGCAGATGCTCATCAGCCATTCCTGAACAAAGTCGAGATATTCCTAATTTTGAAAACGTAACCTTCGCTTCACTCAGAGAAAAGAAAAATATACCATCAAAAGGATGAACAACTGAAAAATCGTATTTATTGAAAATAAAGCCCGGGCCAGATAAAAGTGCTTCGCAGGCCGCATCTGGTCCCCGGGCCGCAGTGTGGAGACCCCTGACTTAGGAAAGAAAGTGACTGTACTGGAAAAAATTAACGGTTGGGGAAGAATCTGTGGGGATTTCCAGAGTTTGCTCGAAAAGTTAACGTGACTGTGGAAGGAGCCTGATAGTCTGTCACACAACCCTGATTGACTCGTCTAGAAGGGATTTTGCGCTTGGGTCACCTTTCCAGTGAAATATCTCACCCCCTGATCAACAACCATGACCAAAAAGTGGGTAAAATGATATCAGCAATTGATCTAATCGTTGTTTCTGTGGTTAAGAACGTTCATTAAAGAGAACTAGAAATATTAAAAGCTTATATAAACGCATCGTTGTCACAAGGCCGTCTGGGAGAAGATTTAAAAAAAGTTCGTTTTCGTGTTATAGGACAGTTAAATTGATTCAACGTCGCCAAATTCTTATTTTACCAAAGCAATGCTTAGCGACGTCCGCTTTCGGTTACACGCGACATCTGACGTGGAGCTGGAAAGTGAGAAACGTAGATTCTACCGCAGTCTACCTCAGCCTGCAAAATAAAAACTAGCTTCCATTGGTGTATTTCTCATTACTTCGAAGTGCACTCCGAAGCGTTGCACACGCGTTTTCCGTATTTCTCATTGCTCCGAAGTGGCTCGCGCGCGCATTTCTCATTACTCCGAAGGGAGGCTGTAGCGCTCCAACGCACTCCACTTTTCCGAGTTGAAGCGTCTGAAGTGCGGCGTTGTGTAGTGCGATTCAAGATGGCGGCACTCGTTCGACACGATGACGGCGGTTCATAAAATGTAAATGTATACGCTAGGAAACATAACTCAGAACAAAAAATGCGCAGCAACAGTAACGAATGGCAAATGTTAAAACATTACAACCGACAAATTATACGTGATTTAGGGTGTGGAAAGTGACACAGCATTATTAGTACCACGCTGACAGACGACGCGAACTTCGCCATTATTGGACTTGTAGCGTGTTTTCGCACCGAATGTATTTCTGATTACAGCATTTGTAGCGCACTACAACCGACTACAACTACGTCAGTATGACGTCACGCCAAACTCCAGAACCCGCTCCAATGTAGTAATGAGAAATACGCCTCATGCGTCAAGGTCGTTTAAACACTACTGTTTGCGAATTGCAACATGTTTGGAACAAAAAGGCGCATTTAGGCAACGACCTGTCTTTGTATTCTCACAGCTCTAATTTAATCGCAGCGGCAAAGTTGTCGTAGCCATGGTAACAACGCTACCTGGATTAACTAAATCCGACGGAGTTTGAGTAATTGCGTTAAGTCTTATAGTCCATGACAATAAGATAAAGAATTCTTCCTAACGAAATTTTCCCCGTTGCTTCTGAAATCGCATTATTGACTGTTTTCGTTGCAAGTCGACATAGCTACAACCGCCGCCATGTTGGAATGTCAGATGATTTCTAGCTTCTAGCTCCGAGAATACAATGGCGAGTCGTTGCGTAAACGTGCCCTGAGAGACTCAAGCGGTATTTTTCACAGATATTCTTTAGGTGTAGACTCAACACAGCGTTATTTTTTAAGGTACGTTTTCTACAAAAGTATTAACGGTCAGTTTTTAAACAAATACGGATGCAGCCCTATTTACGTTTTCTTTTGGACTTAAATGTCAGACTGACTGAGCGGGGAACTGAACCCACAACCTTTATTAATCAATGGGCTATTGGCTGAGCCATACAGACACGGCCAATACGAAACTTCCATAGGCGGCATTTAACACGCACACAAACACAAACAGGGTGTCCAAAAACTCCCAGGCCGGCCTCATAATTTTTGAATGGGTAGCAATACAAAATGAAGCTTTGGAGTTCCTAGTTGGTCTAACATATCTGCCTTTTGATATGGACGCCATATCGGTATCCCGCCCCCCTGGAGCCCCCCAGGATACCCAATTTAAAAAATTCAAAAGGAAAGGGAGGTCGAGTGGTGCCTCTATGGAACGGTCTTACTTAGACGAGTCATACGCAACCATGAAAACCTCTCGACGATTTTCCAATCTCACTTGCTGGCTGACCCGAGTTCAACAATGCCATCTGCACTCGGATTGTTTACTCACGCTAGAGAAGTTGTAAAGAGTGCACGTTGTATTTTCCATGTGAAGACTTCCAGCTCCTGTTACGCTTAGTTAAAAGGTTTGGTCTTGGGGTCGAGGCCCGCAGAAGGGACTCCAGGGACCCCAGAAATGTACCAAAATGTGTCCCCCTCCCCTGTAATTCGTAATGTAGTGTTTCCCCAGCAACTTTAGTGGCCCACTCACACAACTGTTAACGCTCTTCTGACCAGTGACCTCGCGAAATGGAGGTGTAGGGTCATGTTGGAGTGCCGTTGTCTGATGTGCCTATGACGACACCACAACAATGCTGGCGTGTGTATATCCATAGTACTAGGGCGCCTATCCAGTGACAATGAAGTGGATCAACGTGGACTAAACAATTCTTTGTTCGAGACCCGAATTGATGCCCACAGCATACGTGATTTGATGTCTACGTGGATGCTTCCCAACCATTGTCGCCAGCCACGCGTTTTACGCCAAGATGGGGGAACTTCACTTCGCCTCTGTCCCTCGCCCGGGACGGTTCCCCATCATTTAATGCTTACTTCCTTACGGCTTATTACACTAAGCCTAACCCTAATTTAACCCTGTGGGTTCCACGTTCGAATCTGTTTACCCAATCTATTTTTATGAGAGCTTCACTCTGTTGTATTTATGTATCATGCTTTCAATGAATACAACTAATGACATAACTTTTTCCTTCTGTTCATTCCTCATTAGTTAAGCAGTACACCTCTGAATTTATGGGCCTTGTATTTTCCCTGCGTGTTACTCCAGCAGGTCGAAAGAGCCCGCCCTCCCGAGCACCTCCCTTTCCCTTTGCCCAAGTAACTTATAAGCATGCACTGTATAAAACCAAATTGGGTTTACTAGAGAGGCCAACTAAAGCTATTTGTACCCCAAAGTAGTATTCCAACAGCTTTGCAAGAGTAATCCTCGTTGCAAGACGCTTGATGGAACAATTCGTGAAATTAACTACAATAAAAAAAGACTGCCGTAATGTAGTACGTATGGCCGGAAAACAGGGAACTGCATTTGGTATCGTAGACAGTCAAAGCTCAACAGAAAGCCAATCCGTGCGTTCATCCTTAAAGTAAATGTTCAAAGTGTGCTCCTGCAACCTCTTGGCTGTAGTAAAGTCTGTCCTCAAACACATTTCTCACATTCTGAAAGGTTTGTGGTGTAATGGACCGAAATGCATCAATGATCCTCTGCCGTAGTTCAACAAGATTAGCTGGTTTCGTTTTGTAGACCTGATCCTTCAGATGACCTCAAAGAAAGAAATCTAAATGCGTCAAATCTGGTGAGCGTGCTGACCATCCCACCGGCTCACGTCGGCCCACCCATCGCCCAAGAAATTCTCTGCTGAGGTAATTCCTAACTGGGGTGCAGAAGTGGGGGGAGGGGGAGATGCGCCGTCCTCCTGGGAAAAAATTGGATCAAAATCAATGACACCATCTTCAATCACAGTAACGATTGCCGGAACAATTAAGTTCTCCAATAAATCTAAATAATGTTGTCCGTTTAGAGTGCAGTTAATGGAAAGGTTCCAATTATTCTATCCCCTAGGATGCCTGCCCAAACATTCAACTTCTGTGGGTGTTGGGTATGAGTCTATTCAATCCAATTTGGATTTTCAGCTGCCCAGTACCGGCAATTATGCCTGTTTCCTTCACTATTTAGAGAAAAGCTTGATTCGTCACTAAAACACACCCGCAAAATGTAACCGGGACACTGATGAATAAGAGCCATCATATCCTCGCAGAATTAAAGTCTGCGGTCAGGGTCGTCCTCGTTCAGTTCGTGATGCAGTTTTACCTTGTATGGGTGGAATTTGTTTTCCTTAAGAATCTGATGAACTAAGGACTTTGCCATACCAAGGTTGCGGGAGCAGAACGAACCGACTGTCTTGGATGGATTTTAAACTCTCCTAAAACATGAGCTTGCACTTCTTCAGTTCAAAGGGTTGCAGGACGACCTGGTCGAAGAGCATCTTTGACGCTAAACGTTCTCCTGAACTTCCGACTAAGGACTGCACATAACTTAGTGACACAGGCCTATCTGGATGAGTATTGTTAAACAATCGTACTGTTTTACGAAATTTTCTGCGTGCCTTTCCATGAAAGAATATCAACTCAACCTTGTCATTGTTTGATCGAGCCATTTGTACAACACAAATCACAATAACCTCAGTGTGGGAAGCGTACAAATTACAAACCAAAACTGGTAAAAGGGACCGGCACTTCAAAGGAGTGATATCAACACACCAAAACATTCGCCAAGTTAATCGCACCGCCTAATAGTTCTAAGGTTAAATGAAAACTAGAACGCTACTACTTTCGGTAGCAAAGTTCAAAGGAGTGATATCAACACACCAAAACATTCGCCAAGTTAATCGCACCGTCTAATAGTTCGAAGGTTAAATGAAAACTAGAACGCTGCTACTTTCGGTAGCAAAGTTCAAAGGAGTGATATCAACACACCAAAACATTTGCCAAGTTAATCGCACCGTCTAATAGTTCGAAGGTTAAATGAAAACTACAACGCTGCTACTTTCGGTAGCAAAGTTCGAGTTTTCATTTAACATCCAAAGTATTAGTCGGTGCGAACTTGGCGAATGTTTTGGTGTGTTGATATCACTCCTTTGAAGAGCCGAACCATTCGGAACTTGGCGGTCCCTTTTACCATTTTTCGTTTTTGATTTGATATCACTGCTTTTTTTTTTAAGTGTGTATTAGGCTCAACTCAACTAGCCTGCAGATGTGCAATAAATTGCCACATCAACAGTATCATGAGTGGTAATTTTTCTTATACTTTAAGTTCATGTCACTCTTTTGAGAGGCCGAACCATTCTCAACTTAGTCATTTCTTTATCAGTTTTTGGTTGTGTTTTAATTTTTTTTAATATTATATTTTTTATTTAGGTCATATCACTCCTTTGTGAGGGCGAGCCATTCTCAACTTGGTGACCTCTTTACCAGTTTTTGGCTTTATTTTGATATTTGGTTTGTTTTTCGTGAACTGGATGTAGACACAATTTCTTTAAAAACGTTGTTTAGATTTATGACGACATACCAGCGTGTGTTTAGATACGCACGTAAGTATACTTATTGTCATTGTCCGAACTTTGGCCGTTCAATCAGAGACGATGCCGACAATACTAACAATGGTTATAACAATACTTTCATACTTACGCGCCATCCCACGCCGTTCCCGTTACACCACCAGGCTGTAAACCACAAATGGTATGCAGTTCGTATCGTATTGCAACCATTCGTCAAATTTCATAGCTGAAAGCCTTCCCGCTATCTCAGTATTGGTAATAATCACCCTATGGGAATTAACATGGGGATGAGCGGTCTAGAAACTAGAAGAATTAGAAGGAACTAGAAACTAGTAACACATTTGCAACGTTATTGAGGATCAAATTTTGCATTGAAAGCCACTTAGCTGACATTCCTACACAAGGTAATTTTTGTCAGATGGGTTATTGATCTCCACTTTACCACCATTTGAGCTTTTGTGCCGCATTATTATGCCTCAGGATATTAGACACTGACGCTATGGCGTCGCGCTGCAATGGTTTACAAACTTGACAATTGAACTGTTGCGATGTTTATTGCCTGACTTGGTGCGACACACTAGCTTGTGTCTAGATGACTACTGTACAGTACTGTAGAAGTACGCTTTCTTCCTTTCGTTTTGCACGCACAGGTTGGCTTTCTGTTTAGCTTTGACTGTCTACGACACCAAATGCAGTTCCGTGTTTTCTGGTCATACATACTACATTACGGCAGTCTTTTTTTGTTGTTGTAGTTAATTTCACGAATTGTTCTGTCAAGCGTATTGTAAAGATGATTACTTATGCAAAGCTGCTGAAATACTACTTTCGGGTACAAATACCTTTAGTTGGCTTCTCTAGTCAACTCAATTTTGCTTTATCCATATTTGCATGCCTGTAAGTTACTTAGGCAAAGAGAAAGGGAGGTGCTCGGGAGAGGAGGGGGGGGTGGAGTCTCTTACGACCTTACACCTCCATTTGGCGAGGCCACTGGTCAGAAGAACGCTAACAGTTGCGTGAGTGGGCCGCTAAGGTTGCTGGGGAAACACTGCATTACGAATTACAGGATTTCTGGGGTCCCTGGAGTTCCTTCTGGTGGCCCCGACCCGAAGACCAAAACCTTTGACTAAGCGTACAGTAGCTGGAGGTCTTCACATGGAAAATGAGAAGGGTCAAAGGATTTTAGCGAGCGTTAACCGCACCCGGTCATCTGCCCGACGAAGCCCTAAGGCCCTATGTCTGCAACACCCGGAATGGATTCTCAGGAGGTCACCCACCCAAGTACCAATCGGGGCCAATGCTGCTTAACTTCGGTGATCTGACGAGAACCGGTGTTTCCAGCACTGCAAGGCCGCAGAATGAGAAGACCTCCAGCTACAACGGTGCACTCTTTACGACTTCTCTAGCGTGAGTAAACAATCCGAGTGCAGAGGACATTGTTGAAATTGAGTCAGCATGCATGTGAGATTGGTAAATCGTAGGGAGGTTTTCATGGTTGCGTATGACTCGTCTATAAGTAAGACCTCTCCAAAGAGGTACCTCTCGACCCCCCTTTCCATTTGAATTTTTTTAATTGGGTTCCCGGGGGGGGGGGGGAGCGCCAGTGGGGCTACTGACCTGGCGTCCATTTCTTTAGGCAGAGCCTTTAGACCAACTAGGAACCCCAAATCTTCATTTTTGTATTCCCACCCATTCAAAAATTATGTGGCCGTCCTGGGACTTTTTGAACACCCTGTATAAATATGCACTTTCCAATCACACAAATCACATACAAAGTGAAAACTAACGGAACACACAAATAAAGCGTGAAACTAGGTATTATATAGGACGGAAAGCCAAATAGGCTCGAGTAGGGTTAAATAAAAATGGTTGCAAACCTATTTAAAGTATGCGCGGCCTATCTTGAGTTCGCCGCAGAACGAACACAGATAATAGATTGCACGTTTTTGGCTGCAGAGTGCCTTGTTGATATCCAAGATGGTTAAAAAAAACAATGGCGGCCGTCGATTAAAGCCGCCCTCTCCAGGAAGACGTAGCCGCTCATGAAATCCTTCCTGGATTCAATATACACCGCGCACGCAATACGTTACCTTTTGGTGTTAAATGTCAGACTGCCTGAGTGAGGAATTGAAACCACGACCTTCATAATCAAAGGCCGAAGTCCCAGCGCTGAGCCACACTGGCACGACTAATAGGTGCGAGCCTTATTCGAGCTCATTTAGGTTTCCATCCTGTTTAATACCTAGTTTCACGCTTTGTATGTGTGTTCCATTCGTTTGCAATTGGTGTGTGGCGCCCAAATAAGCGTCCATCCAGTGGCGATTGGAAAGTGTATATTTATATGTATATGTGTACGTATTAAATGCTGCCTATGCCGTTTCCATTTGGCCGTGTCAGTGTGGCTTAGGGGTATAGGACTTTGGCCTTTGATTATGAGGGTCGTGGGTTTAATTCCCCACTCAGCCAGTCTGACATATAAGTCCAAAAGGCAACGTAAATAGGTTTACATCCGCATTTACTTAACCCTTTTTGAGTCCTGTTTAAAACGGTCTGTCCAATATCTGGCTGTATGAGGTCGCAACTCGTAAGAGAGAGTGGTGGAATACAGGGAACAATTATTTCGTAGGCTCCGCCTTTATACCTCTCCCGGTAATTAAAAACTTTTAATTTCTTTTATGAGTCACAGACAAATCCTATGCCTCATTCGGTCTTCTTTGCCAATACGTAGAATAATAATTAAAGGGAAAATTGATAAGTTATCACTTCTTCAGCTGTCATATGTGTTTCAAACACGCATACTGATTTATCTTGTCGCCGTATATCGCAACACCTGCAGCCTTCCCCACGCTACTCCCAGATTTTAAAACCTTTAAAATGCAGCTGTCGACAGGTAGTAAGGTGGCGAAGTGGATTTCAACGTTCCCACAGTTCTTTTCCAAATCCGTTGCCGATGGAGCGATTTCGCTTAGGTTTAGCTTTGTTGTGCATCTTTAGTATTGGCAATTTGGCACATGGTAAGCTGTGTATTTACGATTTTGGTTTTTTCTTCTTTTCAGTTTTATTTATTTTTTTATGGTTCAAAGAGCAATTTCGGATTGTGTACTGGTGCACTAGCGATCAAGTAAATGCAATCACTGTGCCTGATTTCGGCAGTTGAATGAAAGCAAGACCGAAACGCGGGGAGAATGGAGGGGGGGGGGGGTTGTCGTTCAATTTTTGGTACCACCAGTAAAAATTAATCCTTACACCTCCCCTTCTACTCCTTGGAAAAAAACTAACTTTAAGTGCCCCTGCGCACTGGACGGCCAGGTCGTGCGGCCAGTGGTCATCGCGACCAAAAAACACGGCGACTGGCCGCGCGGCCACGCCCGTTTTTCATTGCTAATTCTCGATCACGTGGTGAAAAATGAACACGGAGCAAATATGGTCGCCCTGTGGTCGCCTGCACGCCGCCCGGGATCCCAGTGGGTGCTGCGACTGACAGGCCGCGTCGGCCAAGTGCGCGGTGCTACATATACCGTAAGCATTCTCGTTGGCCGCAGCGACCTGGTCGCGCAGCTTGGTTGCTTACTGCGCGGGGGCCCTTAAGTTATTATACAATTTTGGCATGCAGGTAATGCACTCCTCATGACTGAACAATTTTTTGGGGGGAATGGTGAGGCTTCATCCATTGATAAAACAATTTTGTTTCTGATTAAATTTCATTTAAACTCGTTCGCTTTTTAATCGTGAATCGTGTAGTTAACCCCTTCCCCAGGGTCTGGGTCAAAAGGCCGACACCCAAAAGGCTGTCAGATGAAAGGCATACAGCCACTAGATCGACACACAAGAATGCTGACAGGTACGAACGGCCGATGTTCCCATCAGAACGCAGACACCCATATACCTTACAAAACTTCGTTAAATTAGCCTAAAGTACTTTTTTTTTTAATCTCGAACTCTCAATCGAACTCGTTATGATTTGGACAAAACCAGTTGTTGGCAGAAGTATTGTAAGAAGAGACCCTCGCCACCTGCGAAAAGAAGGGACGTTGATCTTTGAAAGCACATGGACACCATATTAAAACCCAAACTGCCTAAATGAGGACACGGGTCATCGAGCACAACACTGGATTTATGCTTTTTTCTTTAAGTATTCAGGGTTTAAAATTTTAAGACGAAATTTACAATTTTCTTAATTTTGTTTATACTATTTTAGGTTCTGGTTGGCCATTCTAAATAGCTGTATTTATGATCGTTTGCAATCGCCTGTCACCCATATGCACTAACATTGGTGGTGACTGGATCTTTGTACACGAACTGAGTTCCTGCATGTGCTAGGCTCACAAAAATTTGTTTAAGTTAGCATCTACGAAAATTGGTAGTACTCTTTGGACGATGATATTTTTATTTTGTTTTATTTCTTTTTATTTTATTTAGGTTTTATTTATTGTTTCAGAATATTTTTTCTTTATAATGCTGAAGGAAGTATACGTACCCGATTTTTGATTTAAGCATTCCTTGAGGGTTAACTACGTGGGGGGGGGGGGGAAGGAGCTGCATGGCTTGTTGGAGGATCCACACTGGAAAATTGCAAATGCCTGGACTTTTGTAACTGGGGAAATCTCCGTTCATGACAGGGCCAAAAGATTGTCAAGAATAAATCAGGAGTAGGCCTTATATTTTATTATTCCAAAACTGATAATATAAAAATTGTGTAGGGGTCTAGGGGATAGCGTGTTGTTTTTATTGCATAAATTACGGGTAATTGTTTCGAAATGTTTGACGGCTAGTTGTGAGAGCTCTAAATGGGCAGTTTTCGTCATTGGTTAGGGAGATTGTTAAAGTGGTACAAAATTACAACGTGGTTAAAGCATTTCTGCCAATCACCAGGGGTTACACTGGCTACCGCAGTAGTTGTTAATGTTTTGCCGTCTACAATTTTACATTTGTGTTGGATGCTCTTATTTCGTCTTTAACTTGGGCCCAAATTAACTCGATGAGATTCAGCTCGCAGTGGTACGGAAATGTGTTTTTCGAGCCACGAAATACTCTCTGCTTTATTGCTGTTGCTTGTTGCTGCCTTGTCAAGTCGAACTGAATGACACGGAACGTTGTCCATCACGATCACCAAGTTGACCGGAATATTGGTTAGTAGTTTTTAACCAGTTTTTAAAACACTCGCCGTTCATTTCTTCATGGTAATCCCCAGTCTTAGTTTGAAAAGAAGTTGACCACTATTTACAAATCCTTTTCGTTAGAGCCAGCATGCAATAATATCAAACGTCGATCTTATCCCGGTGGCATGAGACGGCCACGTAACTTTTTTTCCTTGCCGTGCCATTGCATCTGTCGGCTGTGATGTTCGTTGGCCCACATCTCGGCCAAGTAAACAAACTGTGGTTGTAGCTACGCAATTAACTTACCGAAGAACTACAACGTAGAGCAACATTTACTGGACGTTCGATATAAATCGGAATCATAGCTGCAAAGGGCGAGCAAGCTTGGCAATTTCTCTGCGCGCTTCAGCTTTCGATGAGCTAGGCCGTGGCAGCGTCGTCTGCGGCGTTAGGCCTAATCGTCATTTCGTAGTTTTGGCCAGAGTTGGGTATCGGTGTTTCGTTTCCTACTGACAAGACACGCTTACCGTTCTCTGAGATTTTCCAGTGGCAAAGCTGGTCTCTTAAATTTGTTGTTTCAGCATCCGTGTTGTGTCCTGAGCCTCCATGTATTTGAAAACATTGCAAACAATCTCCCTAGCCGGCGAAGTCAGAGGTTTTCCACGTCAGGAAAGCGATGAAGCGAGAGATAAGGTCGCCATGTTGGTTCGTCTGCTCGAAGAGAAATATTTACCAGGCGTGATCAATTCATTGTCAAAAAATCCGCGCGGAGTGGCCAACCAGAATCTAAAATAGTATAGGTACCAATTTTTTGTACCTGTCGGCATTTTGGGATGCTCGTAATCCATATATATATAATAACAACTTACTCATATAGAAATCACCTATGGCGATGAGTAAAGGCTAGTCGTGATGAGTAAAGGCTAGTCACCTATGGCGAATCCGATGATGATTTCCAAACTGACCTTGGCGATCGTTTTCCAGATCATCCAAAGTATGTCTAGACACACGCTAGTGTGTCGCCGCCAAGTAACAGTAGATCATCCCATTGTAGATATCCGATTGTTAAAAAATTGATTGTTAATGATAAAAAGGCGGCTCACTAGGCGGCCTGTTCAGGGTGGGTGAAGCTTTGTTGTTGCTGCAGTGTTTTGTGGCATGCAGGACATTGAAGTTGTGTGTGGTTGTGTGCATTTGTAGACAGTTGTGTGTAGTTTGGTAGACAGTTTACCATGTTGTAGTTTGTAGGGTGGGCGCATAACTTTGGGTTGCGGCCCTAATAAATACATTACATTACATTACATTGCGGCTCACTAGTCGAGCCGCAAATCAACGAGGTGTAATCACTAATGGTGTATACCGTTGGCTACCCAGTACTGCAGTTGGAAGTTTGAACAATGGCGGGTCGAAGTCGTATGTGGAGGTGGTGGCTGCTAGCAAGGGGCAGAAAACGGGGGAAGAATTGGTTGATGCTGATGGTGTTTTGGGAGAAGATGGTGAGGAGGACATGTTAGACCCAGGTCAGGATGAGCCACGTGATCTGGCATGGATCAAACGACTTTATAAGGGTTGCCTGTCCAATGTGTCCATGGAGAGGACTTTGGTTATCTTGGCGGACCAGGCGGGCCGCCCCTATGTGTTGCAAAATCTGCGGGACGCCTTAGCTTCAATGGTAGACTTGCGTCGTATTGTGGGGATGGGCTGGTTACGGGCCAATAATGCCTTCCAAGTACAGTTTGGAGATCGGGAGGCCAAGTTGTTGGTAAAACAGGCAGGGCGGCTCACAGTTGGAGGCCACCAGGCAGTGGTGTATGACCTACACGATCGTACACTGAAGTTTAAGTTGCACTGGCTGCCGCTCGACGTGCCAGATATTCAGATTGTGAGGGCGCTGTCCGGGTACGGTGAAGTGGTTGATCTTCGGCATGAATTACACACCATGGAGGGTATGCACCACTGCCGCACGGGGATCCGGTGTGGCGTTTTGAAACTGAAGGACTCCATTTTGATTGACGACGTTCCAGATGTGGTCTTTGTGCTTGGCATTGCGGGGTTGTTGGCAGTATCAGACAGGCCACCACGTTGCCTGAAATGCGCCAAGCGAGGGCACGTTCGGCTTTTTTGCCCCCTTGGTCTTCTGCAAATTATGTAAGGTGCTCATGCCATGTGATTCGTTGTGTGCCCATTTGGCGCCACCTAGGGACGCTTCTGTTGAGGGTATGATTCCCGGGGTTGATGATCGTCATGACGGTGCACCGGTGCCTCAATCAAATAGTGAATGGGTGCTTCCACGTAGGTCGAGACGGCGCAAGGCCTCAGTGTCTCGCTCGAGCATGGGAAGTTCGCCGCCACTCCCAAAGCATGCAGCGGTAGACCAGAATCGGTTCCTGCCTCTTCCAGTGGACCAACATGACGAGGTTTTTGTCAGTGCTAGTGATGGAGGTTTGCATACATCAGAACCTGTTTGTGTGCCCGAGTCTGTGTATGCCTCTGATAAGGTGATACCAAATTGTGTGGTCCCTGAGAGCCCAGTTCAGTGCAGCTCTGGTGAGATTGTCTCTTCAGGTGTGGTGTCAGCGGTTGACTGTGCTGCTAAGGTATCAACCAGTGAGTGTGTAGGTGACGAGACAAGTTTGGATGCCTGCAAAGTTTCTAGCTGGGCAGATAATTGTGACACGGTAATGTCCAGTGAGGAGTTGGACATGGTTGGAGTTCATGGTGATGAATTGGATAGTGAGTGTGGTAGTGTTAGTGATCCTAGCACGCTAGAGGGGAACAATGAATTGTTAATGGTCCAGGTGTCCCCTTGACTGGTTGAACTGGTCTCCGAAGCTAACCTATTCTCCTGTTCACTGTCTGTTTATGGAATGTGCGGGGAGTGGGGAATAAGGGAGAGGATTTAGATGTTTTAGGATCTAAAGTTGAAATTTTAGGGCTAGTTGAGACCAGACTTCCAGCTGGTGTTGTTCCCATGTTGAGGGGTTTTGTTGGTATGGCAGGTCCGGGTATGTCGGGGGTGAGGGTCTATATTAAGGATTGGGTTCCCTTTTCCACCTCTCCTTTCCCACTGTGCAGAGGAATTGACGCTTGTGTTTTCAGGGTGTGGTGGGGTACTGAGTGGGTGACTATTGGGTTCGTGCACATTAATGGATGGGTGTACAGGCATGAGTGGATGGGATGGGTGAGGTCTCTTACGGGGCCGCTAATTCTGGGGGGGGGGACTTTAATGCTCACCACTAGATCTGGGGTAGTGCCCGTTGTGACACTCGGGGTCGTATTATCGCTGACTCACCTGACAGCCTTGGCCTCTCGGTGGTCTAAAATGGCACCCCAACGTTCGTCAGAATGTATGGGGGCACGGTCCAGGAATCGGTGTTGGATATGTTCCTGTGCACGAGCAACTTTGCCTCCCATTTTTCGTTTGAGGTCTCTGCGGATTTACGCGGCAGTGACCATTTCCCGGTGGCGCTGTCTTGGGCTGCGGCGGGCAGAAAGGTCTTCGATAGGCCTATGTTCAGTGTCGGTCCAGTGGTCAGTTCCGGTGGTTTTGGCCAGTGGATCCAAAAGTGGGTTAAAAGGAAGAGGTATGGTGGGCGGTCTTCTCATGGTAATAATGGTAGGCGTAGGAAAGATGCGGTGTGGTGGACTCCAGCATGTACCTTGGCTGTTAGGGACAGGCGTCGGGCTTGGCAGCGCTTTTTGCGCCTTCGGTCGGACATTAGGTGGTTTGAGTTTCTTGGGATCACCCAAGAGTCAAGGTTTATTCTTCGTCGGGAGAAGGCGCAGTTCGGGGCCAGACTTTGTGAGCGGGTGTCCCAGGGCCTGCCTGTTTCGCAGGTTTGGGCCTTGGTTCGCCCCCAAGACACCCGCCCCATGATTGCGTGGGTTTTCGATAAGGCCGGGGTGGTCCTCCGCGGCCCAAGTATGGCTGAAGAATTCAACGCCAATTTTGCGGAGGTGTACGGCTCCCTGAGAGGTGGTCCGCCTCCAGTGGCTGTCCAGAATGAGCCCGGTGAGCAGGACCTACCCCTTGTAATGGGTGAACTTTCCGCCGCCTTGAGCTCTTGCCGGCCTGGGAGTGCTCCTGGGATTGATAGGGTCACTTATGGCGATTTGCAGCCTCTTGCGCCAGGGGGCCATGAGGCCCTCTTGGATTTTCTCCAGCGTTGCTTCAATGGGGCCCCAGTGCCAAGCTCCTGGCTTTTTTCTGTCCTGACTCCAGTACTCGGCAGGGGCAAGGTCCCTACTGCTGTTGCAAGCTATAGGCCTATTGCGCTCCTCTCGTGTGTGCGCAAGGTTTACGAGAGGATCCTTGTAAACAGGTTGGTTTGGCAGGTTGAAGGCTCCGGTAGGTTGTTCAGTGCGCAGTTCGGCTTCCGGAAGACTCGGGGTGCTCAGGATGCTGTGCTGTATCTTGAGTCCGGTATCCGGGAGGCTTGGGTTAACGGTTGTTTTGTAGTCGCTGTCTTCTTAGACATAAAGGCCGCCTACGATATGGTTGACATATCGTGGGTGGAGTTTTCCCTTGGAGGTCTGGGTGTCAGTAAGAAGCTGAAGGCGGCTATCTTGGCCTTGCTGGGTAAGCGCTATTTTGCCACCAGGGTCGGGGGTGCCTGGTCGCGTGTACGGTCCACCGATAGGGGCCTCACTCAGGGCAGCTGTTTGAGCCCGGCTCTCTTCGGAGTGGCGATTAATGCGGTCCTTGTGGAAATGAGCTCGACAGTCAACGTGGTCGCCTACGCGGATGATGTTGCGGTCTGGCTAGCTGGGACTGATCTTGAGGCAGTTCTTGCAACCTTGGAACTTGCTATCGGCAGAGGGCCTCGGGCTCTAGCAGCGAGGGGCTTTCAGTTATCAAGTGCCAAAACGGAGCTAATGATCTTCAGACGTGGGCAAGCCTGGAAAGGTTCATTTGTGGTTGACGGTGTTCCTGTCAAGTCAAAGACTAAGATCCGTTACCTCGGCTTTTGGCTGGACCCTCAGCTCCAGTGGACGCATGATGTGACAGCAGTTAAGGAACAAGTCGCAGCGAGATCGAACGTCTTGAAGTCGCTGGCCGGGAACAGGTCCATTGCTAAGCGTGGTACTTTGGTCTCCTTTTGTAGGGTGTACTTGCGTTCCTGTGCTGATTATCACATCCCTGTGTTGGTTAGCTCTAGGCAGGCCATTCAGAAAATTCAGGTAGCTCTGAACGTTGGTCTTCGTGTTGTTTCGGGGTGTCTGCCCTCTACGCCTGTTGTTGCCTTGCATGTAGAGACAGGGGAATCTCCAGTTCATCTCCGTGCAAAGGAGCTTCTGACTAGGATATGCCAAAGAGCACTAGCCAGGGGTCAGTCTGACTCTTTGGCCTGTATTCTCTCGGACTATATGGCTTTGGCGAATTTAAATTTCGTTTCTTTTCCAAGTTGCAACCAAAGATTTTAAGCAACAATGGCTTGAACAATCAAGACGGGTCCTTAGATTTATTGCAAAAGCTTGGACGAACTAAAAACTGAACTGTAACGAAGGATAAAATAAAGAAACATTAACGTTGCCGTGGATTGCGTAAGAATAAAGGGATGGCCGTTAGATGATGGTTACGCAACAATACGAGCATGCACGAGTTAATGGGTTTTTTGTTAATAACCCAAAAATAAATTGCTTTGCATTCTGCTATTTTAGTAACAGTGACCTTCGGGGGTTTCTGCATGACTAAATGTGAACGAAATCTTGAAAAACTAAGAGGAAGGTGAAGGGCTAAACAAAACAACTGAAGGGGATGCGCTGATTAAGTGAGCGAAGCGAACAAAATCAGCTATTGTTGGTCAGTGTGTGCAAAAATGGAATTGAAGCATCTTAAACAGACGGTGTAACCTTATGTACGTTCACAATTCTATGAAAGTTGTGATATCCACTCAAATCCAAAACTGGTATAAAAACCCGCCCAGTTTCCAAAAACGATCGGCCTTTGAAGGTAGTGATATCATTCCACCAGAGAAAGGCCGCCAAGTAGCAAAGTTAATCGCACCGAATAATACTTTGGACGTTAAATGAACACTTGAAGATTGCTACCGCCAGTAGCAATCTTCTAGTTTTCATTTAACTTTCGAACTATTAGTAGGTGCGATTAACTTGGCTAATAGGATTAACCTTGGCGGCCTTTCCCTGGCGGAATGATATCACTACCTTCAAAGGCCGATCGTTTTTGCAAACTTGGCGGGTTTTTCTACCAGTTTTGGTTTTGGGTGGATACTGTCTATCTAGCTGTCTAGCTAGCTAGCTAATAAGATTTTTTCCATGTTAAATCCCGTAGACTTTTTGCTCATGGCTAGCGCAAAATTGAGAAGGCCTACGTACCTGAACTTTTGCATACGGATGCATGGTGATCTGAGGATGGTCCTTTTGTTGGTTTGGGGGTTGTCGGGGTCAGGACAAGTGTGTGGGAGGGTTTTGAAATTCGTCACTAGCGAATATAAATTTCGTTTCTTTTCCAAGTTGCAACCAAAGATTTTAAGCAACAATGGCTTGAACAATCAAGACTGGTCCTTGGATTTATTGTAAAAGCCTTGACGGACTAAAAACTGAACTGTAACGAAGGACAAAATAAAGAACCATTAACGTTGCCGTGGATTGCGTAAGAATAAAGGGTTGCACGTTAGATGATGGTTACGCAACAATATGAGCATACACGAGCTAATTTTTTGTTGTTAATAACCCAAAAATTAAATGCTTCGTGTTCTGCTGTTTTAGTAGCAGCGACCGTAGGGGGTTTCTGCATGACTAAATGTGAACGAAATCTTGAAGAATTAAGGGGAAGCTGAGGGATAAACAAAGCAACAAAAGGGGATACGCTGATTGAGTGAGCGAAGCGAACGAAATCAGCGAGTCTTAGCCAGTGTGTGCAAAAATGGGATTGAAGCATCTTAAACAGACGGTGTAACCTTATGTACGTTCACAGTCCTATGAAAGTTGTGATATCCACCCAAAACCAAAACTGGTAGAAAAACCCGCCAAGTTTCCAAAAACGGTCGGCCTTTGAAGGTAGTGATATCATTCCACCAGGGAAAGGCCGCCAAGGTTAATCCTATTAGCCAAGTTCATCGCACCGAATAATACTTTGGACGTTAAATGAAAACTTGAAGATTGCTACTGCTAGTAGCAATCTTCTAGTTTTCATTTAACTATCGAACTATTAGTATGTGCGATTAACTTGGCGGCCGTTCCCCTGGTGGAATGATATCACTACCTTCAAAGGCCGGCCGTTTTTGGTAAGTTGGCGGGTTTTTCTACCAGCTTTGGTTTTGGGTGGGGCTCCTAAACTATTCAAGACACGGGCATAAAGTAAATTAGAAAGTTGTTTGGGATGATACCACAAGTTCAACAATGGAAACAGAAGTGAAATAGCGCAGTAAACACGGAAGATACGGGCAAAGCAACTTGGACATTGCAGGCGACCCAACTAAGGGTTAGCAATAAACAGTTACTTGTTGCATCATCACGCGTATTGTTTGTGATGGTGCATTAACGATCAAGTAAAAGAAATCACTGTACCTGATTTCGGCAGTTGTGTGAATGAGGGACCGGAAGCGCGGGGAGAAAGGGGGATTTCGGTGGCACGTGGACTCCCCTTCCCCCCCCCCCCACCACCATTTAAGTTTATGCCCCTAAAGGTAAAGTTTGGGAACAGTCTGAATGGCTTTCTTTTAATGGATCAAAGAAACCGCTCGTGCAAATTAAAAATATAATAAGAAAGCTCCGCAAACTTTGAGTACTGCTCCGTTCTGTTCCGAGCGGCTATCGGTAAGGTGCACCACTAAGTGCAGAACCAAAATAAATCAACCGTTATAGCTACAAAGTATAAGATCTTGTGGTTATTTTCTGTTAAATTTTCTTATATGTATTTAAATTTGTTATACTGCAGTATCGTATATGTGTTATCACCTTAACGTAATGATGGAAACTTATTCATTAGTGAAGAATATGCCTATGTTTTTTTTCTGCCTATGGATTGGTGTTCTGGTACGATGCGGTGCACCTTCTAGACATCCATTTTCAGTGAACCTCCGTTTTCTGCTTGCTGGATGATGAATTGTTTTCTGCATAATCTTTGCTTCAAAACACCTTTGAACATAGTTAAGGGTGTGAAATAAGTTTATTTGGAAACTTTTCAAGGCTTATAGCTGCCCCTTGGTTGGCTCCCTTGCAGTGTCGAAGTTCTTTTTCCAATAGCTTCCATGAATACGGCGCGATTTCAGTTCTGTTTTCTTTGTTGAACTTGTGTTATAATTCCAAACAACTTTCTAATTTTCTTTATGCCCGTATCTTGAATAGTTTAGGAGATATATATAGATATATATAGATATAGATATATAGTTGAGGAGTTTTAGATGACCTTGAAAACGACCTCCAAGGTCAGTTTGACAACCATGATCGGATTTGCCATAGGTGATTTCCTATACGAGTACCTTGTTATTACCAACTCATATCCAGTATATAGCACTTCATTTTTGGGTGGGCGGGAATTTGGCTTCCCCTTATAGGGACACACTATTTTTTCTTCAGTGCACAAACAGGTATTTTATTTATTTAAAAAAATATATTTTAGGTTGGTTCAGCGGACCATTATTTTAATATACCAATTTTCTTAAACTTCAGGCTAGTTTTATGAAGTTTTATAAGGTATTAGAATGTACCTTTTGTACCTGTCGGTCTTTTGAACCTGCATGATTGTGGCACCCTTTGTGTCTGTCGGCCTTTTAGTTGTATGTCTTTTATCTGTCGGTCTTTGAACCAGGACCCCTTCGCGACTACTGATTTGAAGCACTCCTACATTTTTTCAACCTGGATGCCTTACACCTCCCCCACTCGACCCTACCCATTCGCGGCATTGTCTATCTGACAGCCATAAACCTAAAATGATCGATAAGAGACTGATATAGTTCTCAGAAGAGTTTAGGTAATTATTATTTTTTTTACATTTTGACATTACGTTAGATTTTCTTACCAGTTGGTGGCGTCGAGTCATCTTCCGTTCAACGTGTTTGTCTCGAACAATATTTTAGCCATTTTAAATATTTTGAACTCATTTCTTCCCGGAAGAGCAAACCTTTGAAATAGCAAAGGAAAAAATGAACTATCAGTAACAGTCCTGCGAGAGAAAAACAACAAGCTAATGAAAAGAAGCAGAATGGTCACAATTCAGCGACATATTTTAGCCATAAATCTGAAAAAGTTATTAAAATGAGAATAACGTTTACCACGCTTAACCTACGCAAATAGTGTACAAAAGGAATCGCAACCGGTCATTGTGTTTAGAAGTGAGGAAATTGAGATACACAAGAGTCACCAGCGAAATTGGCCTTTAAGACTTCAACACGGACTTCCAACACACACTGCCACTGTATCATTTGGCACATACTTTGGTGCAAACTAACATGGCATACTACACCACAGACTTTGATATAGACGGCTACGGCTTTCTGATGATCGTTTGGGCTAGTCCAATGCGCATCATTTCTGTGCAAGAATAGCGTAGCACTGCTTCCGGTTTGATTGCTGATACTACAATAGTTCTACTCTAGCAAAATGACAACGAGGATAAGTAACGATGTGGCGTTCGCCGATGTCTTGGCCCTCAACCAACAGCGTCTCAACCCAGACTGGTGTGTGCCCAAATTGTTTTCAGAGACAAGATGGAAAATTAAACTGGATAGACCTTGTGACTGAAATCTTGGGCCCTTCGAAATTGCAAAGTGCTTGGAAAATGTGTGCCTTGGGGTTATCGTAGAATCTAGAAAAACTTTGTTTAAAAAGCATATTGTAATGTTATAGCGAAACTAATAAATTGCGCGGTTCGGTTAAACATGTGACCTACAGAAATCACAGTTAAGTGGCTTATGGGCGAATCTTGTGAAACTTCGAACAGCAGTTTTAATTCAGAATTGGACTTAATTAAACATAGGCTGGGCCGATTTCTTTTAGGATGGAATAAACTTTTATAGCATGCAAAGGGGACAGGGGATGGTCAAAATTGAGAGTTTAGGCAGCCTTAATTAATTAATTAATTTTTAGAAACTATTTATCAGAATTGACAGTTTCCACTGTCTATGATGAAACTTTGAACAAAACTTTGTAACCATTGAATAATTTTCAACTATCGTCAGAAATCTATCGCTATCGAGTCACATTGGACATTTTTGTGGGTCAAGTCAAGGTACCTCCGTGTAAACTCCTGTAGGGTAAATAAATAAATAAATAAGGTACCTCGTAGTGATCGTTTGTTGCTAGAGAACGTATTTTGGATGTTGTACAGATGTTTTGATTTTTTTTTTTGATAATGGTAAAGAATAGCAGTGATCTCTACGAGAAGAACGTTGCCTAAAATGTGTCCTAATCGACCCGCCCTAACTTTACTCACCATTAATATCGGCAAAAACACGACAAAACTACAGAAAATAATGCCAAAGGAGCATCACCAGCGCCATGGATTAATATACGGATCGCTGATTTTTAACATACCTTTTATTTTCTTTGGATGATATTTGAGCCACCCGGCCTTACAGATTTTTTTACTGGCCTTACAGTTTTTTTGGATTTTTTGTGGTGGTTGTAATTTTATGGATGCTTAAGTCATCCGAAGCAGGCTTATGCTCGTACAGTATCAATCGGTTCAGTTTACAACCTTACTTGCAGGACAGCTTAGAAATGCAGAGAACCGCATTGGTTTCTAACTTGTTAGAATCTGGACACCTATAGGGAGCAACAGAAAAAATTTTTTTCGAAATTCTCGATAGGTTGGGTGTGGACAAGTTGCCTCTGGGCTTCACTATCACAAGCAAAAAACTCATCATTTGAAGTAATGTCTTGAGGAGCATCAAGTTTACCATTGTACAACAGGCAAAATAGAAAAAATTAGGCTATAAATTACTATTTGACTGGTTTAAATTTAATTTAATTTTAAACCTCTCAAAAACCATCTACAACCGCGACATAACGTCAATGAATTTTATTTTTGCCTAAAAATGTGGTTTAGAGTTTAACAACGAGACTGGAGTTAAATAGCGTTTTAGCCCATTTCGGCCCATGACTGTACAACGCACATTATCGAGCAAGACAAAAATGTGTTGCAATTCTGGTTACCTTTTATCTTCTACGTGACCATCAAATGAGATAACCTAACGTTAAAATTAAATTTTAAATAAGTCAAATAATATTTTCTCATTTTTTTGCTATTTCGCCTATGTGAACAATACTGAACTTGAAATCTCAAAGACATTACCACAGAGTGTTGAAATTTACTCTGTGGTAATGATTGCCAAAAGGCAACTGTTCAACAGTATTCTGAAAAGCTCCACGCAGTGTACGAGTAAAAACAGAACCTTTACTTTTCGAAGCAGAAGTAGGTTGGCTTCATTTTACAAAGTTAAAAAAAAAGAAAGCTAGGCAAAAAAAAAACACAACCAGCTCTTCAGGTCATGCCTGCCATCTTGGAAATGAAGAGATTGGCGGAAAGGGTGATGGGAAGGAAGGACCACAAGGAGCAGGGTTGGGCGAGGTCGAAAGTGAGAGGTGGGGGGGGGGAGGGGGTTCAAGAGATAAACACAGGGAAGGCGCTTTTTTCAGTTTTCTTTTTAAGAACTTTCCCGTTGTGCTGTAAATTCAGGAGTATTAGAGCGGAAAAATTGTAGCAATGGTTGTAGGTCAGATTGTGTGGGAATCTGGAGGTTGTAAAGGAGTCATGCGATATGACAGACTTAAAAAGGTTTCAAGGTTAACTCTGTAATGATGGGGTTGATAGTAGAGGGGTTTGGAGTGGAAAGTATATGTTTTTTTTTTTACTCGTACAATGCGTGGAGCTTTTTAGTGTACTGTTATCAACCTTGATCGCATTTTATTAATCAACGAAAACTTTTCCACACCCAAGCTACGGTAATTCCGAAAAAAGTTTTTTTCCCCCACTGCATCCCAACCTGTAATAGTGTCTATTGTCTGGTAGAGCTGTTATGCTCTCATGCTACCCTTGACTGGAAGGATCCCATTACAGTCTTTCACCAAGGTCAGCTTCTTCACGTAGTTAGCCTTGGAACTCACTTCCGGAGTCGGTTGTTTCTTCAACTACTGTTCTGAGCTTTCACAGGCTTCTAACCGAAGTGAATCTAGAAAAATTCTTGCAGCGTCACCCACGGGAACTCTTATACTGGGTCTTGTTTGTCCCAAATTGTTCTTTAGTTTTATCATTATTCCTACCTTTTTAATGTTTGGCAAATGGCCTATACTACCATGCTTAAAATTAATTCATTTTTTACAACTGAGTTTTTCTTTTCATCCTGCACTATAACCCCTCCATCACGTCTTCTTGTTCACATTTCTAATGTTACCCCTTTTAGGTTAGCTATCAGAGACCCGCCAGGGCCCTTGCCTTTCCTGTTGCTCCTGCAACGAAGTTTATATTATTATTATTATTATTATTAACTCAGCTGTTGTGACCAGGAACTTCATTATAAATGAAGAGCATAAGGGTAAACGATCACTGTCAACTTTTCGAGTTTGAGTTATTCAATATTTGATGTTTAAAGTATCATGGAATTCGTAAAACGGTAATAACAATGTTTTGGTATGCTCAATGCCTTCTATACATTATGTTATCCCACTATATCAAATAAATTAACACAAAATAGGCCAAACTTACATTTTCCTTAGCTTGAGATGTAGTCGGTGTCACTACATTCAGCTTTGTTGAGTGAAGACAATGATCGTTCTTCGGTTGAACGGTACGGACATTCCTCGTTTTGCGGTTGAGCTGTATGGACATTCATCGCTTTTTCGGTTGATCGCTATGTACTACATTGCTACTTCTTTCAATTGCAGTAGATTTCCACGTGAAAATTTTGGGGACATTGAGCGTTACTGGACACTGATCGTTTTAGATATAAATAGCATCATGAGGTTATGGTCTCACGATGTCAGTACCACCTCATTTTTCGTAAAAATGGACATTGCTCGTTCTTCCCTTGAGAATGCAAATCCATATGCAACCCATATGATTACTGTCTTGTAAGCTGCGTTAGTCCTTTAATTTAGCAGCTATTCACGAGCAATCACAAATGACCTCGTGAGAACACAAGCAAACTAAACTTGGGAGTACAAACATCTGCC
>JAHWFP010190299.1:0-10661 GCA_023313725.1 Lithobius niger | reverse complement strand
ATTTGTGGTGCAAACTGCGATGCGATACCGCTCATTTCGAGCCCTGTTATGGTGCTCAAAAACCCAAGCTCTAGTTGCCCACTCTTGTGAGGCAGAAGTGTCCTCTATGTCAGATTTAGTGAAGGAATTCATGCATGAATTGTTATCAGAAGTTTATTCGCAATTCCTGACTTATGCAGTGCCATTATACACCGACTGTAGATTCGCAATAGAGCTGATGACAAATGGTGGAAGTGGGCAATCCAGCCACTACTTAAGGAAAATTCAGTATGTTCGAGATGAGATAGATCTTGGAAATTTACAACTAGTCTTCTCTCCTAGCTTGGAGAGATCTTGGAAATTTACTACTAGTCTTCTGTCCTAGCTTGGAGATGCCGGCGAACTTACTCACAAAGAACCTGGTATCTACCAGAGTCGAACACGTCACGAAAACATTTTTTGGACTCTATTGAAAAAAAAAAACAATTTTTTTTGAACCCACGCATTTGTGATTACCTGAATATGTCGATTTGTACCTGATTTGTACTTTTCCTTTGCATGGATATGCATATGTTTTTCTTTAACAGAAAAGTGGCTCGTTAAATTCTGTTTTGCCTTTAAAGTTTGTGTTTAAGAAGGTGCTTGCTGGTATCGTTGCGAATGTCTCAGGAGTTTGGTTCAGGTTTATTCTGTGTAGAAGGTTTTGTGACCTATTTTAGATCACGAAGGGGGAATGTTGTATTGTTAATTAGGTTGATCTCTTAATATGGTCACTGTAGTGAGTTAAATGCCTAGTATTGAGGTTGAGGATGTTTGACATGGCATGCTATAGTTATGGTAGTGTATTGTTGACGGTTTTTTTTTTAATGTTATGGCGTAATGGGGAAGAAGCAGTTCAGTCACAAAACTGCAGATTCCTCCATGGAATATTTCATGGCATTGCTGCATTAAAGCTGAGTGAAGTTTGCAGTACATCTTCCTCTGACTAAAATCAGTCCTCTCAACACAGCATTTTAGTTAGAAACTGCAAGTGCGAAACTACAGTGAACTTCTTGTACAAGTCGATTTTTACGAGTGCCGAAACTTGGCCGAAACTATCAATCATTTTTACCATGTAAAATACCAAGAGTTGTTTTTTGTTATAAACTGAAACAAAAGCACTCAGACTCAAAGTCTTGCTTGCTTCTCCATTTAACCTAATATGGATTCCTTAGATTAATTAAACCTTGCTATCCTTTCTGATGGCAGTGGCAGCAAACCGTAACTTAACTTAAACATACTGCTAGCATCGGCTACGAACGCTAGGACCCTCAAGTAGGCCTTAGACACGGCCATACTACGATTTAAAAGTTCCGCAAAAAGTCAGTCAATACCAAGTCCGAAAGTATGTTGAGTTGGAACTGCAACGGACCACAACTAGCAGCGTCTGCCAGCATTTCAGGGAAGAAATCATCTGCAGACAGTCATAAAAGGTATATGAAAAGCACATTTTTTTTGGGGGGGGGGTCACATTATTTATGGACCTTGAGTGGGGGCTCAAATTTTTTTCAAGATCTCGAAGGGAGGGGGGTCATCGAAAATTTGGTTGTCACATTTTCTCCCCCCCCCCCCCCCGCCCTAGTCCTATCCAGCACTCGCTTGCATCAAGTGAAGGAATGCACAACGTCATTTCTTTTAACAAACAAACAAGTCAAGAGTCTCCTTAACTATTGAGTGAAGATTTGGTACGTCCTGGGACTTGGGAGCAAGCTGTAAAGGTTCACAATATCACTGCCGTAAGATGACGACACGGTATATTTGTACGATTTTCAATAGGTGATAATGCCACTTTAAATATCCGTTTTTTCCCATTTTGTCTTCTCTGTTTGACATTTGCAATGGTTTTATACTTAAGCTTATTCGTGTTCAGTGAAACATTGCCTTAAACATCAAACAAGTTCGGTTTTGTTTTCTTTGTAGGAAATAAGTGAAGATGCTCCCATTTTTGCATCCGGGGACTGCAGCGAAAGCCGTGCTTTAATACGGAAAGGTTTCACATGATACGAATATGACACCAGTCTGTTTACTTTTTACTCTCCCGTTCTAGTCTAGCGGCCAAGGGCAACAATCGTGCACTTCTGGAAAAAAGCATGAAACTTCCGGAACTTATTTCATAGATCAAGAACAACATTTTTGGATATGGTGCCCACTGACGGCACTTCCGGTTTAGCGTCATGACGTCATCAAAGATGGCCGCCACATGATTTAACCCAAAAAATGTGTATCTCTGTAACCAATTAACCGATTTTAATTTTTTATAGCTCGTTGGAAAGATAAAATTATAACTAACCAAAAATGTCCTACGACACAATAACACAACTCGCACAGGTTAAGCGGTACAGCCTCAGGAACACGATATAGCGTGAAATGTTGAAAAAACACGAAATATAACTATTTGAACCTTAAGCTGTAAATTTTCTTTTCCTTGAACGTGATCTGTATTTTATTTTAAACATCACGTTGACATCGAAACGTATGAATCCTAACTGGAAAACTGTTATAATACAACAATGGAATGAACAAGAATTTTAAAACTCAACTGTTTGTCGATCAGAATGTCATGTCAGGTTGTCACTGCTAGTCAAAACCCATACCTGAACCTGGCGACTATCCTGAAATGGACATGCTTAGCATGCTTAGGAATATCTGAAAGGTGGAGATCTATTCTTGTCATCAATCCTAACCGAAAATGTTTAAATTACACAGGGACTGTCCTACACCCATTTAAGGTGAAGAGGTAATAGCGTAGCGGCGAAATGGCATGGTGAATTTCGAATTCGAAATGCTCTTGGAGCCCTGTAATAGCCCGAAATAGACATGCTTAGGATTTTCTGAAAGGTGGGATCTATTCTTTCCATCAATGCTAACCGAAATGGGACAGGGACTGTCCTACACCCATAAGATCCTATCTGAAAGGTGGAGATCTATTCTTGCCATCAATCGTAACCGAAATTGTTAAAATTAGACAGGGACTGTCCTACACCCATTTAAAGGTGAAGAGGTAATGGTGTAGCGGCGAAATTTTACGGTGAGTTTCGAATTCAAAATGCTCTTGCGAGCCCCGTAATAGCCCGAAATAGACATGCTTAAGATTTTCTGAAAGGTGGGGATACATTCTTTTCATTAATCCTAACCAAAGTTTCTTGGCTTAAATACAAATATGAGCATTGCAATGGTACTTTGAAATTGAAACAAGCCACTACACGAACTACAGCTGCACCTTTAAACGGGCGTAGGATGGTCCCTATCTAAGCTAAACAAATTCGATTAAGATTGGTGGAAATAGAAAATACGAAGCATGTCCATGTCGGGGTATTAGAGGGCTCGCAAGAGCATTTTAAACACGAAAATCACAACAACCAATTGAAAAAAAAGGAGAATTCGTGGAAATTAAGGGTGATATACGTTAACACGATTTTGGGGTTCAAGGGTTGATTTTAAGTAAAAATGTATATCACCCTTCTTGTCAAGAATTGTTTGCTGAACGTTTTTGCTTCACATTACGCTTTTGATTTGTTGAGACGTCATCAAAAATAGTAGATACAGCCAGTAGTTTTTTTTGGGGGGGCGGGGTTAAATCACCCCCTCCTCCCTAGGGAGGGTCTACCTGTTACCATAACTATTTTTTCATTTACCTTTCATGTGCATCCATACCAAATTTCATGATTTCACAGACAGTCAACAATTAACACCACAGCCAGTATACTATGTTGTATGATGTGCAGTAATAATTCATCTTGTAATAATACGGCAACGGTACCATCTGTTTAACATTGTTAGGAATTGTTGGAAGGGGAACGAAATTTGGAACAATTCGTACGATAGGGCTTAATGTTTTTTATTAGCTAATTTGGCTGTTATTTTAATTCAAATGTGATAATACCTATTGAAAATCACTTTAAATTTACATTTTTTGAGCTGTACCCCCTAACCTGCCGAAGCTCTGTTAATGTGTCATAGGATCTTATTTGTGGCTTACAAAATTATCTTTTCAACAAGCTATAGAAAATCGAAATTGGTCTACTGGTTACCTAGATACAGCTGTTGATATCAAACTCTATAGTGAATCTGTGGCGGCCATCTTTGATGACGTAATGAGGGCACACCGGAAGTCATACATGTGGGCACCATATCCAAAAATGTTCAATTTGCCACAGTAAAGATATTCTAAAACTGTCATACTTTTTTCCAAAAGTGCACGATTCGCCTAAAATTTGGCTTTTAGCCGCTAGACTATTCAGCAACATAAATGTTTAAATAAACAATATATGCAAATGAACATAACAAATATTGCTCGTCTTACAACAGACGGTTTAACGACCCCATTGAAGACAGATAGAGATGCCATCACCAGAAATAATTAACACTCCTGACACTACCAAAAAAACACTTTATACACTGCAATAACATTTGTAAAATAAACACGTTTTAGACACCTAAAACACATTTTTAGCTGACGCATAAAAAGTTTTACAAATAAAATGGGTTGATAAGAAAACTTTCAAAACAGAAGAGTTTGTAGCGTTGCAGATGTGAAATGCGTTTAAAATAAAACACTAGCGTTTAATTTGCAACATGTTTATGTATATACTATGTATAACATAAACGTGTTTTTTTTTTATACACATACATAAACGCTAATGGTTTGAAAGGTTTCGTCTCAGCTCACGGTATTTGTAAAGGCTTTTATGAGTTTTACAGCCAAAAGCGTCTGAAAACATTTGCTAGGTGTGCCTGACACGGGTTTGTTTCAAAACACATGTTTTTTTTAATGTTTCAGTGTCTTAGCATTCATCCCCCAAGAAACCGATACAACTGTAAGGCGATCTGCCACCAAATGAAAGCCTGTAGCATCTAACGCCATCGAGTTCTCCATAGCTAACTCCAGGCAAGCAACGGTTCACAGAAAGCACAACACAACCAGGGACGACGATAGAATCACTTCACTGGGGAGGCGGCAGTGGGGCGTCAATTTTAGCCAGGGGGGCGAACCGAAAAATGCGATTTTTGTGGAAAATGCGAAAATGCGACTCCAACAAAAAAGAATAAAAGTGAAAATAACACTTCCAATTCTCCTTCTCACACCCAACGTTCTCAACTGTTTTCTACACCACTTTTTTTGGAATATTTTTAATCCATCTGAAAAAAAAAGATGTTTTGCAACTCTCACAGTAACAATTAGGCTTCATTGATGTGACCTCAAGTTTTTCCTGTCGCTGTGAAAGAAACTAATGTAGTTTTCTTAATAAGTAACCAGAATTTTCTTCGTTTATTCGTTTGCTTTTGATCTGATGGGGGGGGGCGCCAGCCAAAAATATAGAGGGGCGAGCGCCCCCCCCCCCTTAGCGTCGTCCCTGAACACAACAAGCAAGCAGGTGCTTCCTTAATTTAGTAAAAATGTGGTACGTCCTCCTCGTGTACCTGGGAACAAGCTGTAAAGATTAACGGTATTACTGTTACTAGATGGCGCCACAGTATTTTCTTTATATTCTACCGTGGCGCCATCTAGTGGCATAATATGATTTTTACATCTTGCTTCCAGGTGCACGAGGACGTACCAATTTTTACTCAATAATAATAATGAGGCACGACACTGTTTGTTGTGTTAAAAGATATTGCTTTGCGCATTCCTTTGCTCGCTGCGAGCAAGTGCTAGAGAGAACTAAGCAATGCTAAATAGCACTGGATGCTGCAAGCTTTCGTTTGGTGCTAACCCGCCTGTAACAACCTTCTTGCTTATTATATATAGCCGCATATTGACTTCCGGGAGAATGCGACAAATGGACACATCCGGTCCAATAACGACGCAAAACGGAAATAAAAAGTTTACGGTACCTGTTTTCCGAATGTTGAAGTTCTTCCTCTTTCTTTTCCTCGTTATCATCCGAATCACTGACTTCTTCTGAATCCGAAATGATAAGATATTCCTTCATTCCCGGTTGCCAGGTAACGGGAAAGAGAGTTGCCAAACCAGGTTTTTCACTCTCCAACATTTCTCTAAATTTGAACGTCACCGATTTGTCCGAATTTGGCGGTAAAATGGGCGCCGTGTGACAGGCCGTGGATGCTGAGGACAACGGCGTGGGTGACGAACGTGGACGGGCTGTGTGTTCCCATCCTTGAACTGGGCGCCGTGGACGCGGTTTGCCTCGGAATATCACCTTGAGAGAAGACGACGACGCGCTCGATTCGTCATTGAGCTTACCCACGTTCGTCGCAGTTGACTCGTGGCTATCATCTGGCCAGCCACTATTGTCCACCGGCGATTTGGCCGGACACTGTATGTCTACGTAAGCCATGGAAATTGGATCACCCCTCACAATTCGCTCACACGCGAAACTTCTTTACCGGTACATTTTTTTTTTTCCAAACGCAACTTTCAAAATTTATCTGTTGCTATCGTCTGCTTGTCTGAATGACTGCGCTCGTTTCTCACCAGGTCCAAGACTACCTAACTACCTACGCACAACTACCGCTTTAGACAATGCACATCGTAATTACGAACGGTGAAAGAAAAAGAAGAAAAAAATTTGCGGGTTTGCCTGCGCTCAATGCGTACTGCGTAGTGCTGGCAGTACCATGACCGGCTCAAAACGCCGGCTTGAAATGCTCTCCTCCCCCACCTCGTTCAGTCACGGATCTACTTCCACGTTTGATGAACACCGTCCATTAAAAGTTCATGCTTGGATGTGAAACGTCATTAAATTATTCTACAGTACTCGTTGTACATTAGGCCTAAACTTGAAAATAAAACTACGACTTACAAAAAAAAACGCTTGTCATTGGTGCGATATGGAAACTTGTTTCCTCATTCGTTCTCTGGCTATGTTGCTACGTTCACGCCTGAATGAACTTTATACTTTTAATTGTACGTTAGGCCTAAATGTAAACATAAAAGGGTACCCTGCGGCTCTTTTTTTTTTTTAAATGCTTTTCGTTGAGGTGACGTACGGTATATATTGCTAGCAAGTTGCTTAATGCTTACCCACTCGTTCACTGGCTACAGTTCTTTCCACGTGTGCTGAACACCATTAAACGTTTAGGAGTGGTGATCGTCGTTTAAATAATTATTCTACGCTACTCGTTGTAGTTTAGGCCTAAACGCGAAAATAAAACTATTCTTTAAAATGCTTCCTGTTGCGGCGACGTCTGCAGCGCAATATGATGTTGCGAACGTTGCATCAAAACTTTTCCGCTACACCTGTGTGTGACTATAAACAGCTGTCGTACATCTGTTTGCGCCAGCGTCTCCTCCAAATGATGCAGGTTCAACGCGCAATGGACTTAAACCACGGACGTGACATCAGCTTAGTCTCAACGTCATTCTGACCTAACAATAGCTATGCTAGAGACAGAGGACAATAGCACTAACACCTATTAGCCTACGTTTCAAAGCTTTACAAAATCCTTTGATCCCGCATAGATACGTAAATATGGGCACTCACACGCGCATAAATTTCTATTCGAAGGCCGTTCATTTTTCTTTATCTCTTTCTATCGCTTCCTCAACATCTGGTTAAATATTCCGACACAAGTCCTCCAGCCTCATTTCTATTCCAACCGTATGTTTGTAGATTGAATAACGGCTAAGTTCGTGGATGCATCGTTGTTGGATTACTTTTTGCCTGGTGAATGACTATCACCTGGGCGGACGGATGAGTCACGTTGAAGGTTGAGGGACGCCAAAGTGGCTGCCATTCCTGATCGGAATGATACGGACGGAAGTCGGAATCGACAACAGCCAAACAGTGGCGTAGCTACGTAAGATGGGGCCGGTGGCAAATTAGCCGTAGAGGGCCCCATTAATAATATACAGGATGGCCCATAAAAAACGGGGCCGTACTTTTTCTAATTTATTTTTTATTTTTGTTATAGTGAAAATAGGGACCACTTTTTCGTGCTCCAGTAATGTGGTCCCTATTTTCATTTTTTTTTTTAAATAAACTTTGAATAAAAATTGGAATTACACAAATTTTTCAGCCCTTGCATTTTTTTTATGGGCTACCATATTTTTTTAACGATAGGAGATGGACGGACGGGGAGGCTCGAAATTCATTTTTAAAATACAGTTTTATTCAAATTAAATATCTAGTGTACTACAAAAGAGCTCTTTTTAAATCTAAATATTTTTTTTTCGTTTGGGGGTCCTCTGAGGCTGGGGACCGGTGGCCCCTGTAGCTACGCCGCTGCAACACGATAAAGAATGAAATAAATATATTAAATAATAGTTGGTTTCGAAGAGTCGTTTAAAAACGGTGCCGTCCACCTGTTACTTATTACTTAATATTTATGTACTAGCTGAAGCCCGTGTGGTAACATTGGTATACGGTTTGGGCCCATGCGTATGAATATGTCCATGCTTCGCCAAACTGTTTCTTCGATCACATTATTGCACACACACCACACTTCAGACTGATTCGCTCTTGTGTATTTGAGCAACATCGGAACGCATTAACTCGGGAACAGAAAGCGTGTTTTGCGTCGTGTGGCCTGGTCGTTTACATATTGGTCTGGTCTTGACGATGCGTAATGATATACGTATTGACAGATTTACTGTTATCAAAGTGACAGGCAGCTGGCGTGCAGAAGGAATTGTTGATTTATGTTTGGCAGTGGCTCGTCCACGTCCACCGTGGCTCTCTTCCTTTCACGTATCGCGTCTGATTAGTCGCGAGCTTTGTGGGCGGAGCTTAACGACGCGCGATCTGACTATAAATTTTTCCGTCCAAACAAATTCCTTTGGACAGGAATATAGTTCATTAACGTCCAGTTTTGTACTCAGTTTAACTTTAGACGTGGAAATATTAGCTAAGTCAATATTTTTATTGTTAATCATTTGTAGGAAAGTAGACGATTCACGTCCAGTTTTTTTGCTCTATTTAAATTTGGACGTGAAAATATTAGTCCCGTCCGTGTTTTTAGTAATTTGCTGTAGATTTCTAATCTATATATCTAAGATAAATATTTGTTTGTTTGTGCGTCGCCAGATCACTGAGATCCCACTACTAATTCTATTCTATTGATGTCCGCAATGGGAAGTCCACAGTGGGATACACAACTGATTTGTCTGTATAACTAATAATTCTAACTGTCTTTTCAACAAAGATGCACAGTACTGATGACGTCTTATGTGTTTCCAGTCACAATATTTTCATGCAAACGGGATATAGGCCTCTGCATATCTTAACTCTGGCTCTAACTAAATCTATGAAAGCTTCGGCGACTGCTAACGGGAAATCACATGTATGTGCGTGTGTGAACGTCAGCAGTGCGAATCTCGATTATCCGTCTTTTATTAACCGGCCATAAAAGGAGGGTCGTCCTAGTTTGTTTGGATGGGAAAAGTGTGCAGTCAGGTCTCACGTTAATTTCCGCCACGAAAAGCTCGCGACCAATCAGTCGCGAGACGTGAAAGGAAGAGAGCCACGATGGACGTGGAAGGAGCCACTACGTTTATGTTTTGAAATATTTCAACTAAGCTCAAGAATGCCGCATTTCAGAATTCAATTTAAGCTTTATTAGTGAACACCACCGACGTCAGTCTTACTTATGGCTAAACAAACGTTGATTTTCATTCGCTTCGCTCACTCAATCAGCACATCCTCTGATTCATTTAATCGTTGATTAAAGGTACATTCTTCCCAGTTGGCTTTCCTGTATGGCTCAGGTTCGTAACATTAGTTCAGACGTGTGTAACTGTTGCAAATGCATTCATTTTCATATTTTATCCCTCGTGAGAAACGGGATTGCTACATTCACTCTAACTTATGCAAATGTTAACAAAAGATATTTCGAGCCGGATGCTCGAAATTAGTGAGAAGCAGGGTCGTAGGCAGGAATTTTTTTTTATCTCCTCGCACCAGAATTAGTATGAAGCGCCCCCCTCCCCCACCCTGCAAACAAAAAATTCCATTCCCCAGTGAGTTTTCTTTTCTTCGTTGCGAACATAAGTTTTTTGAAAATTTTATTTCGTCGTGCATAATGTTACCAACCATACCTGGAATATGGAATTAATTTAGGTCTCTGTGCTTTTCAACTAACTATGAGGCCGAGGATGGGTCTTTGTAGCAATTCGAACTGGTTTTTTTTAATACCGTTTAGAAAAGTAATCCTTTTTTTTTTTTGGCATAAATAGTTCTTATTCGTTTATTGCTTTGCTTTGTATATCAGTTGATAAATGTGTTTTATTGTTATTTTGCGTATGTTGTAGTTCTTTGTTTTGGAGGACATCCTCGAATAGCCACCATGTAGATTACTGTGCTTAAAAACACATTAAAAAACAAGTCGTTTTAACGCAGCAATCAACACTTTTTTCTTTAATTAACGATCAGCACGTTCTTCTTTGTGGGCAACCTAATCCGTATTTCAACGATTTAACTCTGCTTCTGAAGCAGGCTAGTTTAAAAATAAATTACTCATTTTCGTGTCAGGCGTGATATTTTGTTTAAACATATATGATTAACTCATTTCAAACTGTAATCTTTATTTAGAAAAGGTATATTTATATTTCGTTTACCAACAAAAATGACCGTCTTCTCAAGCCGAGTAACCGTTAATGGCAGCTTTTAATTTTTAACATGTGTTTCATTAACTTTTGAACTTTAGGTATTTCTTTACGATTTTTTTACGGGAATTGGAAAGCG